>OX381712.1:17733195-17906014 GCA_947462335.1 Harmothoe impar
TAAAATTGATTAGAATTTAAAAAAACTGCAATATCTTTCTCAGTTATATATCATATTATTCTCAGGATTTTAGTGGCATGAGGCAAGAAGACACACGAAGAGGGACTTACTGCATTCATCCAGAACGTCTTCTGCCACACAGTCACCTGCAAACATAATGTTGTCGGTTGAGAAAAGGATTTAACTACAATCTTACTTCAACTTAAACCCAAAATTAATTTGTGATATGCAACCCGAGGTAGCTAATATGCTTTCAAATTGTGCATAATTATCTAGCAGATCAATATACCACTCAAAGACCGCTATTCTGATTTCAACTACCGGGTATACATAAATATCCATTATTGTGTGAATGAATATTGATTGATGGTTGTTTCTCTCTTTCTTCCCTTTGAGCAAATCACTAAATGGCCCAAACTAAAAAGTAGCGTTTGTCGTCATGATGTACCAAAACAAATGCTGCATTGGTGAATCATGCTGACCCTTCGGTATTGTATCGACCCTGTAGGATCGTCATGATGCATGAATGTAGCATCGGCGAGTTGCTGCTTTCATCCATTATAATGACAATGGAGCTGGCACATTTAAGCAGTATGCGGCTTTTAAATGGTTAGTAAATCCTCAGAGCGATGTCCAAATTTACTATGCTTAAGCACTGGAAACGCCATATTCAATGCCCCCATTGACTACAATGTGGTTGTATTCAATGGGGTATTAAAGAAAAAGTTGAATTTCCATCATCAAATGGCTTAAAATAAAAAAATAAACACAAATGCGAACTACATTGATACTGTCTCTGTTATATTTCACTCATGGGGCATACCATTCAGCCTTCGACTTCATGGGATATGGCCCCCAGACTCCACTCATGAAATATGTCATCGACGATATCAATGGGCGTTGTCATTTGTCTATGTAATGTTTTTTTATTGTGTTTTAAAGAAAAACACCCCCCTAGAAAGGTATGAATTTTAAATTAAAAAAAAAGAAGTACTTACGGCACATCGTGTCATCGTAACACCAGTAGCTGTTGGTGGGGCAGGCTGTACAGGGGGTGCCCTGGAGGAACGGGAAGCTGCCAACTACATTGCCCCTGTGGAGTTCATAAGGCGGCTTGTAAGTATTAGGGAGTGATAATGTTTTTATCAACAGGGCAGGGGGCAAACAAATTTGGACCCCTTAACTGGGGAGGTGTAAAAAATTTGGACCCCTCTTGGGGGGGGGGGGCAAAAAATTCAACCTGCCATAGGTTAATTATTATAACTGTGGAAGTCATTGGGCTTGGTTCATAACAATCAATCATCATAACAGAATTATTAACTATATCATGATTGCACGTGTAATTTTTCCCGGGACAAATAATTGCAAATAGAATGTTTATTCTATATGTTTTCATTGGGTGTGATGTTCAATCAAATGTATCCAGGTCACGGCAACGTGTCGAGGCTGGGTTTGGTACAATTGGTTGTGAATGTATTTGTATTAAATACAATTGCTTGTGAATTTATTTCATGGTGAATACGACACTCCTATTGACTTAACACCCCCGTGTTTGAGCAATTACGTTGAATTTTGAAGAATATTGTTAATAATGACATGGAATAAACACAAAGAAGTACTCGTAGAGTACCCCTAAGTGAGGAACTCTACTCGTGAACCTTTATCTTTGTATTTGTATTAAATAGAAACATAATTTGAAAAAAAGAGTTGCTTACGCTGGACCATAATTGCAGACCACATAGAGGGCATTACTGTAAGTGGTGCCGAGTATGGTGTCTGTGAGGGTGGAGCACTGCTTCTTGCCGCAACCCACCTGCTTGGTGTTGGACCACACCACCTGAAGCAAAGGGTGGCAATACTGATTAGTCTTGTCTCAATTCTGGTTCTAACAGGATTATAGAAACTATATAGAATATGATCAATGCCAACCCAATGGACACAAAATTCAGTTCAATATTGAATCAACGTTGAACCAACATTGAATCAACATTAACAACCATCTAGCAATGTTGATTCAGTGTTCGGAACAGGATCCAATAGGGTACAACAGTAATATATAGCTATTACCACTTAGATGATAATAATGACTAGACAAACCTATTTCAACCGGTGAGCCATTCGGCAGAGGTTATACAACTAAATTCTGTTCCAAATGGCACTTCATAATAACTCTAGTAGTCCTACTTGTCAGAATGTGAAGATCCAAAATATCTATTATTTAGCAATTTGACCAATATTTGGAATTCATGTCCCTATTCAAGTCAACATTCACACAATTTTGAAAACATATAAAACACTATTGAAGGGATATGACGACTAAAAGAATTCAGGTAGAATTATGAATTGCTCAATTCTTTCTTCTCAGACAATTGTCCACAGTGGTTGGGTTGACCTACTTGGGTGTAACGTTATATTTCTTCATGAAGTACATTATAAAAAGGGAGAAGGATCAGCTTGATTTCTCTTGCCCTGAGATCTAGTTATGGAATAAACACTATATAGACTTCCATTCGTTATTTCCTTATCAACTGACATACCCCCTTATCATAGGAAAGCCATTTGTTATGAAATCCAGATGAAATACTGATTGGAGGGCTCTCTGGTTATAGGTTGAGAGCCTATGTGTTTTGATTGGTCATAATGGCCCCCTTGCAGGTTTCCATTTCCGGTTGCATCGCAGTTATCTCTTTTGCATGCTGTTATGGCTATATTCACAGGTTAAAAGAGAAATAACAGACTCCAGATATCTCATATAGACTTACAGGCACTTGATACATGGAAACATAATGAAAATAAAAAATCACCCAAAATTAGCTGGTAGTGTATCTTTCACCTACCTGGGTATAATGCCCGCACACTTTGCCTGCCTGACAGGTCCTGGTGGCGTATGTGTAGTAGGACACCTCGTTGTACCATGCCCGGATGTAGTAGCCGTTATCCGGCAGCGCACTTCCGGTCATCATGAACAGGTTCTGACCGAGGGTGGAGAACTTGGCGTTGACCGCAGACCGATCGTCGAAACCATGCTCCATCACACATTTATCCGCCCATGCCTGAGCCTGCTCGCCCAGATCGGCATCCCATGTCTAGCAACAACAAGCAAGTACTGCATCAATTCAATTGTTTCATGAAACTAATATATCATGGACGTATCTCTTTTGGGGACATTTATACATGGATAAATATTAAACAAATTAGTGCAATTAGAATACAGATGATGTGAGGCCTACTAACATTTCCAAAATATTTTACTGCTGGTTGTCTGTCACGAATGATAGGACACCACATTTGTAGTATGTCAATGCAATGTTAATTTCTATGAGTTGTCCATGGTCAAATGTAAGCAGGGACTTCCATAGAACTTCTATGGAAGTCACTGCTGTATGGGAGTGTTCATTTATTAGTTACAGGAGGGGGGGCGTAAAAATTTCCGACCCCACCTGAGGGGGGGGGGCGTAAAAAGTTCTGGCCCCTCTTGAGGGGGGGGGGCGTAAAAAATTTAGCCCCTTTTTAGCAAAAAAGCCCGCGTGTTACTTTAGTTCAAAGGGGGGTGGGCAAAATTTTTTCGGCGCCTTCAGCGAGGGGGGGCGCAAACGTTCCACGCGCTCTCGAGGGGGGGGGGGGGCATAAAAATATTTCGCCCCTCCGCGCGAAATCTCACCACCCCCCCTGTAATTAATAAATGAACACTCCCTAAGTGAATTCTTGCAATGCACTTATAGTGTTGAGACACTAATCACCTGTTCACTCACCGTATCTGAGATAATGCTAGCCACTCGCCAAATCGCCAATGGCGAATCAAAGCTCATTTTGGCCAACACAACTACATAACAATTCGCCAAATTCGCTAACTGGCTAAGGGTGGGCAGGGGGGATTCTTTGGGTTATAGAGGCCTACAAGAATTGCAGGGGGAAAGACCTAGGTAGGTAAGCGATAGGCTGAACATGTGGGAAAATAAAATCTTATCTGACTGATCAATTCAAGAATTTAATCAATGTAAGTTTAACAAGTATTACGCACCCATACAGGTTTGGTTAATTTGTATTTATTTTGGCTAATCATAATCAGTACGAATTCGCCAAAATTGGCTAACAAAATATATATTCTAGCATTATCCCAGCGTATACAATAGTCACCACTTTACTTCAAATACACCTTTTACTTCTACCACCTAGTGCAACATAACACAGTCAGATCTCGCGTATACTGTCTTTGATTATCCGGCTATTTTTTCAGGGACAGTTCAATACATAAGCATACAAATATGCTTCAATGATCCGCAGATTCAACGTCTTGCCATGTCTGCCTGAAAAGGGGGTGGTCAGATCATCGAGGTCAGATTATGGAGGTCTGACTGACCAAGGTGTTCAATACACCAGCGTATCCTGCTACGTTACACAGAGAAAAGAAACAGTGTCAGAAGGGAGTCCAGGTTGCCTTCAGAATGACACCTATCTACGGGGGAGCCCTGGTCCTTACGTGACCGTCGTAGCCTGGGCTTCCCTAAAGAGGGAGGTCATTCTGGAGGAAACCTGGACTTTCTTTTGGCGCTGTATCTTTTCTCCTATGTGTAGCATATTATATTTAATCAGACTAATAGAAGCATGGCATTAGGCCATCCAAAAAAGGTTTCTCATCACCGCGCGCATCATAAAAATCAAGTTTTAAGGAAAACCCCTTTTCTTCCTTTTTTTGTTAAATGAAAAAATGGTCGTGTTAGGTATAAAAATAAAGCTAATAATTCCAGAAATACAGTGGTATAGAAATAACTTACATTTCCCCATTTTCAAAGATCAATATTTAATTCTTGACCAATAAAATGTGAATTTTGGTCACAAAAAACGTAAATTGTCCTATACATTTTAGCTTGCGAGTAATAAAAAAAACTAAAGGAAGAAAAGCTTCCCTCGTCGAATTTCTCAGACCTTGGTGATGAGAAACCACTTTCTTTCTGAGTGGCCTTATCATGAGGGGTGACTTACAATCCATGTCATGTCAGATGCCTCTGCCAGGGCGCGGTACCCGTTGTGCTCCTCAATGATCTCCTCTATGTCGTCCTCGTCAAAGGCTACCGTGGCACGTTTCTGGCGGGAATGCGCGTTATCTGAAACAGGTATAGCACAATCAGAAATATCAGTCATACACTTGTACTTGTGTAGTTATTTCAGTGCCATTGACTTAACTAAAGAAAAACTCCCCTATCTTATATAAAGAGCCAGTGTACCTCATGGCGTATGGGGTCATCAGATGAATAAATAGATAGAATTTTGATATAAGTAAGATATTATATCTTAAACTTGATAATTATGTTATGAGATTGAGATTACGCAGAAAATAAAAGTCCGCACAAGTGCGTGATTTGATGAAGGACATAACTGCATTAGAGCACTATGTGGCTTTTGTAGTAATTAAGGGTTACACTTACTGGCTGCCTCACGACGGGACCTCCCCGGCTCAGGGATAAGTCTGGCGTTGGACTTGGCAATGATGGTGCCATCTTGTAGAGTCTCAGTGGTACCCTGTGCGTTCTCCACCCTAGCCACAGAGCAGCTCAGGGTGCAGCACAGGAGGACCAGTGTAGTGAGCAGCCGGCGGGGCCTGGGCCCTGCAGAAACTGTCATCTGTAAAGGAGAAGCAAGAACTAGGGTTATAGGGGCAATCACCGGGTTCAAACCGGTAACCCTCATTGACACGAATAATGCTAATAATGTCAAACTTACTCAAGTAGGCTACTTTTATCTCTTACTGTATTGATAATTGTATCCAAAATGATGACCACATGACTGTGTTATGGAGCATCATACATTCCGATTAAGAAAAAAGAATTGAAAAAAAAGGTTTGTTTCAGGTGACATGGGTAGAAAGTCTAGGGTCGGATTTTTTTTTACTTCTTTTTTATTACAGCCCCTCTACAATACCCTTAGGTAAATTGAACAAAAAAGTGTAAAAATGGGGGGGGGGGGTACAACATTTTTGTAAACCTAAAATTGACCCAGAAAAAGTGTAAAAAATATAAAGATTTCTTCAAAATTGCATTAAAAAAAGTAGGGTCGGCCCTGTCTTGATTTTTTTAAAGTGTTTTTATTAAGGATAACAGTAATTATGTAAATACATAATCTGCCACTAGGCTCGGCAATACCGTTATGCTGCCCAGGCCTTTGTATGGTTATTTTTCTCTTACTAGCTAACGTGTAATAGCGTCTTCAATATCTCATGGTTGACATATGAAAACAAATACTCACAAGATAATAACCGTTTTTGCTATTAACATGATGAGGGATGAGATGAGGATGAGGGATATAGAATTACACTGGTATTAGGTAACCAGGTGTATTCATAGAAAACAATACTATAATAAACATGTCTTACAATTGGTAGATGACAATGCGTCAGCAATTTCCTGCCAATCTGGCGTGTGTGTCGTCACTTATACACTAAAAAATAGAGTAAATTACTCTGAGAGTTACTATGTTAGTACCATATATTGATCATTTATATAACATTTGGGGTAGTTTTTCTTTATCCTCTCCTTAAGTATTCTTCTCTATTTCTTGTCTATAAGAGTATACTCTGTCTTGAGCTTATTCCATCTCCCGATTGCCTCCCTATGGAAGCTGTTATGTACAATCGGGTTTCTGGATATCTTTTGAATATATCTCAGTCCAGTAGCTAATCTAGTCGGCCTAGGCCTTACATCCATATACAGTGGGTTATTTCTAATATCAAATGCATATGTTAACAGGTGTATGTCTCTTCTATGAACTAAAGGTAAATACATCTGCTCAGAGACTGCATCTGTTTGGTATTGTGTAAGGGATTTTCTTCTAGCTTGACCTTATATATGATTCTCATAGCCTTATTGTGTAAATACTGGAAATCTCTTTCGAAGTTAACTTTATGGTTATCCCAAACAATATCTGCATAATCGAATATGGGTAGTAAATTACTCTTAAATAACTTCAGAGCTCCGTGTACATCAAGATATTTCCTTATTCTAGCTAATTGTATGACTCTAAAATTGGCATTATTCTTGACATTTTTTCTTTGGTTTTCAAAGGACAACTTATCATCAATACAAACTCCTAGATAGTTAAATTCCTTAACCTTTTCTAGTAAATGTCCATCTAGATAAATGTTTTCATTATCCACTACATCCGGGCCTAGTGAGCCAAACTTCATCCATTTTGTTTTATCTTTGTTTATGGTTAATAAATTATTGCTACACCATTTACTCACAATGGGCACCAATCTTTGCATATCAAGCAGGCTATTGACAGACATGGCTGCATCATCAGCATAGATTTGCAGATATTTGTACAATTGGGTAAACTATTTATATATAAAACGAAAAGTATTGGTCCCAAAATAGACCCCTGAGGGACACCATATTTGACTGCCTTAACTTGGGAAAAGATATTATTTGCAAGCACTTGTTGTGTTCTACTAGTTAGACAATTAAAAAACCAATTACGGGAACTTTGTGAGAGACCTAGATTTTAACATTTATTTATTAGTAGGGGTTGTGAGACTGTGTCGAAAGCTTTGGAATAATCGAGGTATAAACTATAAATTTCATTGTTAGTGTCAATGTCTTCATATATGTCTTCATATATGATAGGGTCGGTCGGGTGACCTGAAATAAACCTTTTATTTCCTTATTGAAAAGTACCTACTACAACGCAAAAGAGCTAGCTATTAGAATAGGTGTGAAAGGCGCCAAGATGTGTCAAAGTAACCTCCAGGTGCATACAGCCTTCCCTCCACAGACCAATCAGTTGTGTAATACACGGAAATGACTTCTTGGAAAAAATAATCCAGTGATCCGAAGCTAAGCATGTTACTTAAAAGTCGAGTAGAGAACATTGAAAGCACCCCGTGTGTGAAGAGGCAGATAAGCCCCCCCCCCCCCGTGAGAGGAGCTATTAGTGAAATGTCTGTTAAATCATGGTCCCTGGTCCAGCCCCTGCTGCTGGCCTTTGACGCTTGGGCACCTAATCCAGGACTATTTAATGATATGACGATTTATTGGATAACCTCCATTGTCAGACTCTTTGGAGATCAACCCACTTTTGGCAAGAATGTAGTGTGTTGAAAGTGGCTGCAAAAAAAGAGTAACACACTGCTCTTAGAATGTACAGCATTAAGGCTGTGTCTCATGACCTTGGGCCAATGTTTTGTCTCTGATCGGGTGCCGTCTCTGACCAGGTGCCGTCTCTGACCAGGTGCCGTCTCTGACCGGGTGCCGTCTCTGACCGGACATCACTTTGGGAGTTAAGTTACCTTCTAACAAGAGCAGGAGGCTAATTGTAATTTCATAACAACTGCCGTAACGTTTTTACAAATCCTTATATATGTGAGTATAGGTTGACAATTAAAAAACACTTTTCTCTGACACAAGGTCAGAGACGGCACCCGGTCAGAGACGGCACCCGGTCAGAGACGGCACCCGGTCAGAGACGGCACCCGGTCAGAGACAAAAACATTGGCCCAAGGTCGTGAGACACAACCTTAACCTGATACACTGTTAATAGCTCCCTGTACTTAAACTATCTTGTATTGTAAACTACTCTTTATTTTCCATACTATATACCGATTGAATTTAGCATGTTTATCGCAGCACATAGGCTATAATGAAAAGTTTTTCCCCCGTAAAATTTAGTTATTTAGACAATAAGGTATTTTCTAAAGAAAACTTAAAGACACATTCAACCTAGGCACGTCTCATGCTGTACACCAGAAAGCGGAGTTTGTAGATTCTAGAATTGATACCAGATTATTTCTGGTATAATTAATCGCTATGGTAACCCCAATATCAAACATCAACCTAAATATCATAGATCAGGTGATATCAAAGTCAAGTACCAAAATCAAAATATCAAAACTCAATACCAGATATTGAAACCCGGAATATGAGGTGCGAATAACCTCAAAATGCCAAGGGTGGCTATTCGGAGTATTACTGCCATCTATCTAAGACAGTAATGGGCCAGTTTCCGCTTTTCATAAACCCATGACAGATTGTTGTATAACAGTGAGTAATAAAAACAACAATACATTAAATCCTCCGTCTCTGAGTGCACTTCAGTGGCACTGCACACTGGTAATCTCTTTGAGGTACCGTTTAACCCTCTAATGGTCACATAGTGCATTTAAGCAGGGTGCCCTTTTGTCGTCATGATACATGATTGTGGCTCTGGTGAGTTACTCACCAGTGCTGCATTCAAACATCATGCCGGCCCTATGGGGTTGATACGCTCCCATAGGGCAGCATGATCCCGTAGGGTGGTATTAGGGTCTGCATAAATGCAGCATCAGGGTGCAGACTCTCCAAGGCAGCATTCATGCATCTTGATAACGAATGGTAACGCATTAATATGGTCCTAAAGGGCTAAAGTATGTACGCTTTCTGTGGGAGTGTCTGCTGTATGAAATCGGCCTTTAAACATAAACAGAACCTGCCCCAAGGGTAATCAGGCGTTGATCTTACATACACACTTTACAGGGACTTAATACTTTATATCAATAACTGGTCACATACTATCAGTGTAACCCCAGGTGACTGCATCATATAGTAACACCACAGATAACTGTTTCAGAATCAAACATCCGGGCTCATTCATATATGGCAGGCATTATGATAACATTAGTTATATCATAAATTGATCGCTTATAGTCCTAACATTTCACTCCATTAAAGAGAGTAAGGAACTGAACCGGTGTGAGTGGATATATCTTTGTGCAGTCACTGTGACAGATCTACTGAGTATGATTATATCGTTTTCACTATCTAAAGAGATAAAAAGAGATTAGCATGTGTATCTTGGCCAAATAGGACTTATTTCTGAAATAACACACAGCATTAGACTAACATAAGATACGACCCAATTGAATAGGAGATTTTGAGCTTACAGTATAGTGAGATTTTGAGCTTTCTGATCGTTATTGATACATTGCTCTATGGACTTCCATAGGTTATTCACCAATTACAGTATAGTGACATGGTCCACTGTGCCCCCAGATTACACAGTCATGAACAGGGATTAACCACCTTCTATTCTGCCGGCTTACCCCATATTTAAGTATATAAATATACTCTACTTGGCCTCAGGTCCTCCTGATCATGAATTCCAGGAAAGTGCATTGTGTTCCCACTGTAGGAAATACCCCTGTTAACAGGGAATCACTACATTTTTTCTGCCCACTTACCCCAGATTTAAGTATGTAAATGTACTAGGAGGGGTGGGGGGTTCCATAATGGCAATTGCTCACTGCTTGTATAATTACTATCAGACTAAGATTCCTACTATATTATGTTGATAGGTAAGAGCTCTCTTTATGTATTCTGCATTATGTACCATAAGACATAAAACAAAGGGAATACTTATCTCAATCATGTTCATCAATCTAATATGATGAAGCCTAACTTTGGCGAAACATTGTGATCTGATTTTTAAAAATAAACCTGCAAACATGTATACTTTACTTCAGTTGTTGATCATCTCGAGATATAGATTTGAAAATAAAAAATTTAATAATTTCTTGTTGTTTTGAGCTTATTGTACCTGCTCGTAGATTAGCTATACAAATGGGGAAACCTTAAGCTTGAGCAACTAAAAATAGGTTTTAGAAAAAGGTAGTATATGCATCACTTACCAAAAGAAACTCAGTCATGAGGGTACAATCTCTGCAGGTTATAGTCAATGCCAAGGTTGTCAAATGTTAACTAAGGCATGGTGCATTAAGGCACTATGCTGCCATTAAAGGGTTAACAGTAATTGAACAGTGCTATATTGGCTGTGTGCCTATAGAGGTGTCTCAAGTACATGTGTAGGTCAGCTATTTCTAAACACAGGTAGGCAGCCCAGAGTATGTATGTCCACATGTATACATCCATCTGATATGACCTCGGCAAGTATGTCTAGTACATTGTATCTTTCTGAGTGGGGATCCAGTGTACTCAATTTGCTCTTGATTTTCTTCAACAGTAAATGGTAAGTTAATCATTTAATCGCCACATAGTGATTTAATGAGTTATAAATGCCCTTTGTTGTCATGATTGCTGGACCCTGATGAGTCTGCACTCCAGGGCTGCATTCATGTATCATATCCACCTGGTGGATGCTTTGGGAATATATTAGCAAATGCACCATGGCTACAATTTAAGGAAAAGTAAGGTGGCATTCCCCAGTGGGGAGAATGTTGAATCAACATTGAATCAACATTGACAACCGTTTGTCAATGTCGATTCAATGGTCTGTAGGCCTACCTACTGGGTTAGGTCCTTTTCCCATTAGCCGATTTAGACGTGCTCTTGCCCGCTACTCGGCAGGTAAAGCTACAAAAGACCACCGGTAGTACACTCTGTGTCTACCTGAGAGAGTTATGAGCCACTTTCCGCTTTTCATGAACCCATGACAGCTTGTTGTATAACAGTGAGTAATAAGAACAACAATACATTGAATCCTCCGTCCCTGAGTGCACTTAAGTGGCACTGCACACTCTTAATCTCTTTGAGGTACTGTTTGACCATCTTATGGTCGCATGGTTCATTAAAGCAGTACATCCTTTTGTCGTTTTGATATATGAATGCAGCTCTGGTGAGTAACTGAGCAGTGCTACATTCAAATATCATTCTGATGGATTGGTTCACCCCTGTAGGTCAACATGATCTCGTAGGGTCTGGAGAAGTTCCCCTATGCTGCATTCATGCATCATGACAACAAAAGGTATAGCATTGAAACGATATACAGTATCTAAAGGGCTAAAGTATGTAAATTCTCTGTGGAAGTGTCTACTAAAATGGGAATTAACAGAACCTGCCTCAAGGGCAATCAGGCGTTGATCTTCTTACATTGGCAATTCAAGGGGACTTAATAGTTGTATCAACAACTGGACACATACTATGAGTGTAACCCCAGGTGACTGCATCATAAAGTAACACCACAGATAACTGTTTCAAAATCATACATCTGGGCTGATTCATATAATGGCAGGCATTATACAATTATAACTACATTAGTTACATCATAAATTGATCACTTATAATCCATTAACATTTGACTCCATTAAAGAGAGTAAAGAGCTGAACCGGTGTGAGTAAATTTATGTTTGTGCAATCGCTGTGGCAGATCTACCGGGTATCATTATATCGCTTTCATTTTCTAAAGGGATAAAAAGAGATTAGCATGGATATCGCAGCCAAGTAGGATTTATTCCTTGAAATAATACACAGCACCATTTTAGATTTCTCTAGGCCTACATAGTGCTGCCTTCCCAAGAAAAGCCTTTTCAAACATTAACAGGGATGTGAAAGCTTGGCGCTGTAGGAGGCACATTAAACTAATAGTAGAGTGCAATTGGGTATGAGGTTTTGAGCTTTCTGATCGTATAATTGATACCCTGCTCTATGGAATACTGGGTTCCATAGGTTATTCACCAATTACAGTATAGTGACATGTCCCACAGTGCTACCAGATCACATAGTCGTGAACAAGGATTAACCACCTTCTATTCTGCCAGCTTACCCCATATTTAAGTATGTAAATGTACTGTACTTGGCCTCAGGTCCTCCTGATCATGAATTCCAGGAAAATCCTTTGTGTTCTCACTGTAGGAAATACCCATGTTATTATCGAAGTGCACATTAACAGTGCTAGCCAATGCTAAGGTATTGCAACTACAGCCCGGTGCAGAAAAAAACACCTTTGGGCCATGTTGTGCCTCACTTATCCAGAAAAAAACCCACTTATGCCTGCCTTGATACATTATGTCAACCCATTATTAACAGTCAGTGCCAAGTCACCTTTGAATATATATTGAGATATTTGGAAAATATTTGGTTTGGGATAGGTATTAGTTGCCTGCTGCTCCGTGATGACTGATGTTAAAATATCAATAACTTACATTAGATATTACACACCATGCACATTACCTATCAGGCATGCTTGTTTCTCCCTGCGACCAGGGGTGTAAGGCGGAGGGGGTGCCATAATGGCAATTACTTACTGCTTGTGCAATCACTATAAGATTATAATTCCTTCTATAGTATGTTGATAGGTAAGTGCTCTCTTCATGTATTTTGCTTTATGTACCACAAAACATACATCAAGGGAAATACTAATCTGAATCATGTTTATAAATCTAATAATTGTTTGTTTTTATTGTGCCTACCCAAATATAGGTTTTAGAAAAAGGCATCATTACAAAAAAAATTGTTGTCATGCGGGTAAATATGCAGACTATGGTCAATGTCAAGGTTGTCAAATGTTAACTATGCTGCATTAAAGGGTTAACAGTAATTAAATAGTTGGGGGACTGGAAACTATTCATTGAACTTTAGAGTGAGATTATGAAGTGAAAATTGTGTCCTCACACCCTCTGTTATCGAGGAGTGGCCCTGTTCTACAACCTCTGTAGGACTTTTACACTCACTGTAAATAATGATCCCAAAATTATGTCCTTTTGTACTGTAAACCGACAGTATATTCTACTGCCCATGTACCCTAATACCAAAGTGTATACTGTAAAACTGCAGTACATTCTACTGCCCAGCTACATTAACTTCTAACAGTGCTGTATTGGCTGTGTGCCTGTAGGAGTGTCTCAAGTACATGTATAGGTCGCCCATTTCTAAACACTGCTATTCACGTTGGCAGTCCAGAGTTTGTATGTCCACATGTATACATACATCCGACATGACCTCGGCATGTATGTCTATTATCCTTCTAAGTGTAGTTCCAGTTTGTTCAAGGTGCTCTTCACTTTCTTCAACAGTAAATGGTAATATCAACCCTTCAAAGACCACAGAGTGATTTAATGGGTTTTGCCTGTTGTCGTCATGATGACTGGACCCTAATGAGTCCACACGCCAGGGCTGCATTGATGCATCATGTCAACCCTTTGGGAGTGCATCACCTGTATTAACCATGTAAGATGTCCATGTGCCATGACCACAATTCAGTACAAAGAGCACCGCACAGTAAAGCACTATGTGGCCCATAAAGAGTTAAGTTTAACATTCAACCCCGCACAGGAGGCATCTAATAAGCAAATACGTGATAGCTCTCCTGGGTGCCCGGACAAACGTCCAGAGCGTTACCTCAATGTATAATCTTAAATCTTAATTATTAAGATCTGAATATGTAACTCCTTCCACCAAGTGTCACATACCCAAACTATGCTACCTGAGGGTTACCTTATATACCCTACACCCAGATGTGACAACATATACATCTAAAATAAATGAAAAAAAGGGGGTTTGGAGGGGAGAGCCCCCATTACACACTAAAAACTAGCCTATCCCACAATGGACTTAATGCTACTAGTGGCGCCATCTTCATTTGCTTAGAGATATTCTTAAAATGTCTAAGGTAGTTCAAGATAGCATTAAAATAGTCTAAGATAGCATTAAGATAACGCTCTGAATGTTTGTCCGCGCACCTTGGACAGCTATCACGGACGTGTATCTTATAAAGCTGACATTGCCTCTGTGAGGAAGTCCTACACTCGGTGCTGACAACTCCCATGTTGCTGCCATCACTATTTGTAGCTGAATCATCAGTACAATAGGGTGAGTACAATGAGGGTGTGTACTGCCATTCAGACGTGTGAGGCATATACATGTACACTACTGGCAGCGTCTCATCACTTTTAGCCAATGTGAACGTCTTTGACCGGGTGCCATCTTTGACCGGGTGCCATCTTTGACCTCCTGACTGAAAATGGTTTATTTCGGGCAGGTGAAGATATATATGGAGATATAACCGGCGTCATTTTCTTTATTCTATCCCTTATATGTCAAAGAAGTTTTTTTTTTAAATCTTATTTTTTATGGTGGCTGGTCAAAGACGTTCACATGGTCAAAGACGTTCACATTGGCCCAAAGTGGTGAGACACAGCCTACTGCTAGATTAAGTCTGGATTACCCCCAGGGATTACCCCAGATGTAGACCAAATGGTACGCTTTGGCCCACCTATATAGTCCAGTGAATGAAAAGAAATAAGCAGTCTAGGGTCAACAAAATTGCTACATGCAATTTTTGGTTGTAATGGACACTCTGATATGTCTACTTCTCATAAAAAAAAAGTTTACAAAAACCGTCCTTGGGGAACCCGCCTAAAAATGGCCATTCCCAAAGTGACTCTAGGACCTATAGTGTCTCCTGACAGGCATGCTATACAATGTACTGTGCACCACACTGAATGCCTCTGGTAGGCATCCCTCAATCCCCCTTTTTTTTTTAGATATTGGCAATTGTTCTAAGATACCAAACTAGGTCAATTCTAATAATAACCTCATGTACTGTCCTACATACAAGGCTTTCTGGTGCTGTATCTCTAATCACACTTGTAAAGCACGGCCAGCCTGCAACTCTATAGGAAGGTGAGATATGCTAGTTTATTATGGTTAATGATACTATAATACATCATGAACTTGAGTTCTAATATATAATTCTTACTATATACCTTATAGTACTGGAGCATTGGAGAGGTAGGAGCATTATTTCTGGCGACACCCAGCACAAAAAAAGACTAAAGTATGCCATATGCCACCGGAAGGCTCTGATCATGGGCTTTTCAGATATAGCGCATGCCAAAAAAAAAGTTGTGAACAATCCAAGAATGCTTCCAAAATCCAAGATGGCCACCAAAATATCAGAATTTCATCTCCTGTTACCTAGATATGGCTTAGAATACTATTTTAACACTGCCTACCCCCCCCTCATGGAATTTAAAGGTTCTATTGTTTTTTTTTGCTAATATCAATGGTTACTTAGCAACAACTGTTCTAATTTTGTTTATCTGTCTAGCATTAAAGTTTTCCATGGTCCTGAGGTTGATTATGATCATACCTACTCCCCCTAAATTGGACCCAAGGAATTCTGAAAACCCCTTCAGTGACTCTAGGGACCCTTTCAGTGGCTCTGGGGACCCTTCAGCAACTCTGTGGACCCTTCCAGTAGCTCTGGACACCCCTTCAGCGACTCTGTGGACCCTTTCAGTAGCTCTGGAGACCCCTTCAGCGAAGCTGTGGACCATTCCAGTAGCTCTGGAGACCCCTTCAGCGAAGCTGTGGACCATTCCAGTAGCTCTGGAGACCCCTTCAGCAACTCGGGGAACCCTTCCAGTAGCTCTGGAGACCCCTTCAGCGACTCTGTGGACCCTTCCAATAGCTCTGGAGACCCCTTCAGTGAATCTGGGGACCCCTTCAATGACTCTGGGGACCCTCCAAGCGCCTCTGGGGACCCTCCCAGCGACTCTGGGAACCCTTCCAGTGACTCTGTGGACCTCTTTACTGACTTTTGTGACCACTTCAGCTGCTCTGGGGATCCTCCCAGCAGCTCTTGAGACCCTTCCAGTAGCTCTGGGGACCCCTTAAGCTGCTCTGGGGACCCCTTCAGTGACACTGGGGAATCCTTCAGTGACTCTGGGCATCCCTTCAGTGACTCTGTGGACCCCTCCAGCTGCTCTGAGGACCCTACAAGTAGCTCTGGGACCCTCACAGCAGCTCTGGAGACCTTCCAGTAGCTCTGGGGACCCCTTAAAGTGGCATAATCACCAAACGCATCCCACTCATAATGACTCTGTGGACCCCTTCGGTGGCTCTGTGGACCCTTCCAGTGGCTCTAGGGACCATTCCAGTAGCTCTGGGGACCCTCCCAGAGGCTTTGGGACCCTACAAGCAACTCTGGGGACCCTCCCAGTGACTCTGGAACCCTTTCAGTGCTCTGGGGATCCCTTGAGCAGCTGTGATGACCCTTCCAGTGGCTCTTGGGATCCTTCTGGTGGCTCCCGGAGGACCTCTGCAGACAGTGGTGGCACCTCAGGTGGCTGTGGGTGCATCCTTGCTGATTCTGTGAACACCTCTGCTGACTCTATGACCACAACTAGTCCTGGAAACACCCATGAAGGGGTCCCCAGAACTACTGAAAGAGTCCAAAGAGCCGCTGTAAGGATACACAGGGGTTCATACTCCTTTCAGAGGGCTAGGAATATGACACTATCCTAGTGTAGGCCACATTGGCCCCTAGCTATTCTATGGGATAGGGAAACTATCTGCAATGGCAAAATATGAGACTGTGAAAGAGTTTTATGATGTGCTCCTGCAAAAAGAAAGATGTCAGCAGCAGATTAAGGAAGCAAGGAAGCAGCATTATATGGCGAGATGAAATATTTAGACTCAGAGTATGCATTGAGGTTTACAGAGAAGGTTGCTTCTCAATCATGCTATATGGCACCTGAACATGTGCCACCAACATCTGATGCAGCTAACTTTCACAGCCTGCAGGTTTACCTCCAGGTACAGACATATTTTTTACAGCAGAATTAACATTTTCTTGTAGAAATAATGGACTCAAATACACCCTGGCCTGCAACCTGCAAAGGTATTACATGCATGAATGCAAAACCATCCAGCTTTTGACAGTAGAGTAAACCTTTTATTCAATATCGGTTAGGCACTGCTCTTTTGACAATATCTATAGCTTTGACCTTGACCTTAGGTTATTGGTCAAATTTATGTGTATGTTTTAAGTGCAGTGAACATAATGTTATAGTACTTCCAAAGTATGGTATATCAATAAAATAACCTTTACAAGATCTGGATTGACCTTCATGCAACGCACACATTCTTTTCTTCTGACCCACCTTGTATCAATGTGCAGTTCAGTGATTAAAGAGAGGTATGGAGTGGATTTTATGTCCAGATAGATGCAGACTTGCTGTTTATTTGGAATTAGTATTTTTGATTCATTATTGCAGTAAAATCACAAAATATATGTGACCTTGACCTTGGAAAATAATTCTGATCAATGCATCTGTTGAAGCTGATGTCAATTGGTATATCATAATAGTGAGTATGTCAATAAGAAGCAAGAGGATGGCTGTTTAACACTGAAAGGGAGTATACAGGCGGCCATGTTGGATTTCAGGCACTTCCCCAAGGAGGATTCCCGTAAACTTTTTTTTTCTGAAATGTACATGTATCAAACAGGTGAAAACCATTGAAAAACCTAATGTAGCAATTTTGTTGACCCTGAAGTGTTCATTCACTGGACTAATACCCACCTCTCTCCATGGTTCTACCATATACCCAGACCACCTCGCTATAATGTCTTTCATATTGACTATTACGCTATTATTTGATGGCTATTGAATCGATCCTGATAAATAATTGGAGGTTGTGATCATAATCCCATGGCTCACAATTGACGTGATCTCGTGTAAATTGATTGGGAATGCTACCAGTGTAGCCATAAATAAGATAAGATAAACTCTTACACGGGCATTATATACTGCTATGGGTGTGGGGGGGGAGGGATGTTTGGAGACCATATATGCTAGGTTCTATGACAAATAGAATACTCCACTATAAAAGAGAGACGGAACTGATTGATTATTTATATACTCATCATTGTATATATTTGAAATAGACATTCGCAATAATATATATATAATCTGATAATAAAAACCGGGTATGCTAAGAAGACAATATTACAGGGTGAAACTCCCAACCTAGATATCTCACAGACACAGATCACATGTCTTGGTTAGTAACTCATACTATCACTATAACTGTCCAACAGTGGTGCACCCTGGAGTTATTTTTGGTATCAATCTTGCATGGTCAGTTTATCCCAGATTTGGCAGAGGTAATAACGGTTTCTGATGTTTAAGCCAAGCTACTTTGACAACTACAGAGGTTATATATGCCTACTGTAATGTGCACACTGTAAAAACTTCCAGTTGAAATTACGGGGAATCAGTGTAAAATTTGACGGTTTATCACCGTAATGTGATTTACAGTGAAACAGTGTGAAATTCATTGCTTTTACATTGAACATCCGTAAACCAGTACAGTGAAACAACATTTTTTCATTTACTGTGAATCTCACGTTAAATATTTGCCCACCAGGCGACAGGGTCAATCTTGAAGCCTTTGGCACATTATAGATACTAAATATATAATTTCCCTTTCTATATCAGTGGGAACAAGCAAGGATTGTAATTAGAAATATACATATTCACACTGCTGTCAGAGTTGCTTCATATCGATCCTAGAGTATCCTTTGCTCATGTATTGTACTTGCATATTACTGTGAGGCATTTGATTATGTCTCTCATGGCCTAATATTTACAGGTCTGAAATTGAGTTGATATTATCAAATATACCAATGAATCAAGAAAAATGAGAATCATCAGTTAATAGCAGAGAATCATCATATAATCATAATGAATCACCATTAAATGACAACGGAAAAGCTCTGTAAAGTTTACAGGATCAGGAGAATACGGTGACCGTAAAAAAAATGGTGAAAGCTTGGCATTAATTTTTGCTAGTGAATCACCGTAATTTTACAGGATAATTTTAACAGTCTACTGATTCCTTCACCCCCTCGTCGGCCCTTTGTCCCTTCGAATTCAAATCTCCCATGAATTCCATCTTTTGTTGAAAATGGAGAAATCAAATACATGTGCTATCAACAGCCAAGTTGCACAAAATATATGTTTTTGTTTGTGTTTTTTTTTGGTCTTTTTGTGTCCATCCACCTGTATTTGTTGCAATTATATCTTCCATGTTAGATACAATAACGGCATGTTTAAATATGTAGGACAAAAGCTTTTCAAATAAGCATGGTCAGTAGGGTAGACTGACCTAAAGGTAACCACATACCATGAGATATCCACCTTAATTTTGTCGTTATTTATGTATGGTATCGTCTTTATTTGCACTTTGCTGGAAAGAGTAACACTTAAAGTGTACTATGATACACAAAAACAGGGCTTATCATGCATGAATGACTACAAAATTAAGGTGGACATCGCATGGTACGTGGTTACCTTTAGGTCAGTCTACCCTATGCCCCCTGACACACACACATGATTAAACACGAGTAATGTAACGGTCCATGCCCTAATGCTGATTACCGACTGAGTCCATAGCCATATTAGTTGTTTCCGTCTGCATCTAAATATACACTGTGTGTTTCCCTCCCCACATTACCACCCATGTGTAAAGAGCGTGCTGCTGGTGGTGCTTATTAGGGATTGGGTACAGAGTCAGGCCCGTAACCAGCCCTCTTTGCGGGGCAGTTGGTTTTTTGATAAGGTGGAATGAGGAAAATTCAATGGTGGAACTTGCTGGATTTTAATGAAATCTTATGTAAATAATGACTTGATTTGCACTCAAAACTATAATTAATTCGAATGAGGCAAGTAACAAAATGGACCAAGCTTTCATGGTTTACTCCCTAGAGCTGATTTACAAGCATCGAAAACTGGCATGGAGCTAATCATCCCCACTGTTAGCCCCCCCCCCCTCTCACACACACAATCTATGTCAGCATGTAACCCTTACGTATGCAGTATGAAAGCAACATTTGTCATGGGTTACTGCATCGCATTGGGAGGTTATCAAAGCTATAGGGTTGACTAGCTGCATGAATGCAGCACTGGTGAGTTAATTGCCATTGCTGCATTCATGCATTATGGTGACCAAGGACATGGCACATTAAAGCACTAATACATGTAACCCGTCTAAGGAAATAAGGGATTCTTGGTAAGATTTAATAGGTTGACCATTGTACGTTTAACATTGTAGGATAATTTGGTCTCGACCCTGGTACAACTTGTTCATTGCATTACATAATGTAATTGGTGAATCTGAATGCTATAATTATGAGTGTACGATAAGTGTATGGCAATAAAAGACAGTACTGGTAGCTCTGCTTTAGGAAGTGCCGTTTGTTAGTATTTCTGTAGTCAAATAAGCCTACTGAGCCGAGTGTATTTTACACAAAAGGTACCCCGGTAAGCATCACATCAATCAACTATTGGCAACAGTTTGCTCTTGTTCTCATATATATATGACTCCCGGCTGGTAGCTAAAACTGGGACAACACAGATGTTTTGACATTTATTAGTCTAGTTTTGTGTCAGTTTTCTGTACTCACATAAGTCTACTGAGCCGGTTGTATTTTACACAATAGATAAGCATCACATCAATCAACTGTTGACAACGGTTTGTTCTAGTTCTCATATATTATATATGTGCCAGAGCACATTAAAGCACTGTGCGACCCGTAAATGACTATAAATAAAAGCCTCATAGTTTGAAAGGTTTTATTTTGTTAACATACGTTTCTGATGTAAGGATTTCAGGTAAAGTAAAAGGTTACTGTCAATTATACCAGTTTCATGCATGACTTATTGTATATTTCCTGCGCATGCACCTACACATGCAGCACTTAGATATAAGGTCCGTACCATCAGTCTTTACAAAAACATGCAGGACAGTGGCAATGTCCTACTAAAATGCCACCGGTCCAACAGATTCACAAGTGTAGCAGGACCGGATGTCCAGTCACATGTTGGGCGCCTCTAAACTAAATAAATTTAGTTGGGTTTCTAAACATGAAATATGTTTGTAAATATAGTGTGTAGAACTATGTATTTTCCTGATTAAGCCATAGATGAATACAAATAAAATGTATTTTCAATGGACAAAACTCTTTAATACTTAAAGTGAATAAATTGTCAGATATGTGGCTATCCAGTCCTTCAAAAATGTAGCCAGTCCTGCAACATTGAAAATTTGCAGGACCGAATGTCTTGTGGAATGAAAAAGTTTCCGCAAAGACTGTTCCATGGTATATATAATAAGGTACGATACCCTTTGTCTACATGGTGCATGAAACACGTGAGAACTGCATTCAGCATGATGACAAATGACATAGCGCTGTGCGCCCCTCAGCACTTAAGGATGGATGTCGCTAAACGATAATGTTTGTCGTCATGACGCACCCCAATGCAGCCCTGATGAGTACCTCGCCGGTGCTGCATTGGTGCATCATGCCAACCTTTCGAGGGCTGCATCATGATGACCAAGGGCATGCTGCCTTAATGCATTTGCAAATTACAATAAAGAAAATATTGATACCATAAAGAATGATGTCAAACACAAGGAAAATGGTTAGTGAAAGCAATTGCAATGTTATTTTATAACTTGATTTTGTACCTAATTATATGTACTAAGTCTATAACAACACTAAATGCCCAACATAGGTCGGGGAATAAAAGGCCAAGCCATTAAATAGTCTTCCCTACCGATCTACACAGCATTAAATGACCATTAAAGGGACCCGAAGGCATGCACTTGACCTCATCATTAGTTCTGGTTACAAAGAAGTCAGCTACAGGACAATGGATAAAGGCTCAGCTAGGGCTTAAACCTTTAAGGACGGCATGGTACTTTTATTAAGGCATTTGTTGTTGTCAACATGCACCAATGCGGCACCAGTGAGTAAATTCCCCGCAGCGCCTTGATGCATCATGTCAACCCTTTAGGAGTGTAGCAACCCGATAGTGTCTGCATGATACGGTGCTGCATGTATGCGCGGTATGAAGACTAATGGGACTTGGCGTGTTTAGAACACTCTGCTACCAGTAAAGGGTTAAACATGGAGGGGGTCCTATGGTCACATAAGTCGGAAAATCATGAAAGAGGTCAAGGTTCAGTGTAGGCCTATTAGCAGGGATATAAAGTACATGCTATTAGTGACACAAACATAAATTCGCGTTCAGATATTAAACTTGGTCCATTGTGTTTTCTCTGCTTCCCCATGCCTGCATGGGGATAGCTTGGAAGGATTTTCCTGACTTGGGATTCGCCAGAAATATTATCTTGAGCCTACTGAATTGCTAACACAATAGAACACACCAGTTTTGATGTTTTCTAAGAATGACATGGACCATATGTTGTCTTTTGTGGGACTTACGGTACTCTTCTCACAAAAAAAATATCACCAGAAATTTCAGACGGATATATATACTACAAGCAAGACATATGAGCCGGTTTGGGGTGGGGATCAGTACTAGAATCAACATGGTCTGGCCTTTTACTAAAATGGGTGAATGTGGGCAATTAAATTGGCATGGAATGCTCATTTCAGTGGTATAGCTTTTTAAAGGGTGCCAAACAAGCATGACCCAGTCAACATGTTTTGTGATTAAGAAGTTAACCCTTTATGCCTCATGATACAGCCCTATCGAGTCTACAGCCTAATCTGACACCAGGGCTGCATTCATGCATCATGCCAAAACTGGGGTATTGATGCAATCCCAAAGGGTCAGCATGATGCACCAATGCACTGCCGGCGAGATACTAGTCGAAACTGAATTGGTGCAACATGACAATGAATGTTGCTTTTTAGGCAACCTGCCCTGTAAAGGTTTAAGTGGTCAAAATGGTAGGATGCCAATGCATTATGTTGTTTCTCTTATCCCCTGCCCCAGATGCCATATGCAAAGACCCTGGCAAGTCCTTTTAATAAAGCTCCTCTATTAACATTACTATGTGCGCCTACTGGTACTTGGCCGCATACATACACTGTGATCGCATACAGTGCGCCATCCAACACAGGTATTATAAGCTCTTGACTCTGAATCTAATCTCACAGTGGGACAAATCCCTGATCATGGGTCCTGCCCTGCAGGTATTGTTATATATCGGTGCCAGAATCTACAATTTATAGATTAGCATAGGACGCCCAAGAAAACGAGACGTGAGAAGTGTTTTTTTTCAAGCGGATCGATCATACATTTACGATTAGCTGAGGATCACCTATATGTTGGGTGCCATTTAAAATCGGTATTGACGTTCAAAACGTATTATTCCCTATCTACCTATAAAACCTGTGGCAGACGTTAATCTAGCTTTTACGAGATTGTCATTAGATTTTGCTTGCCTTCATGCAGTAATTTCGATTATTCCTTTAATCAATTTATGTGATCCCTTAATACCAGCGGATCAACTAAGATATTTGGTATCATGAGTTCAAGATGGGTTAGGAGCTTATTTGGGGTGGATTTTTATTTTTCATTTTTTTCAACATATTTGTGTTCATAATTTCCATATAAATATGTGTGTAGCTTTTTAAATCATTCTGATACTTGAAAATGCATGAATTCAAGGTGAGAGGGCCTGTTTTTGTAATAGAGTGGGGTCGCCCGACCTATTCTGACATGGTTTTCTATCTATTCTATGCATTTCAGTAGATTATAGTAGTATCAGTAGACTTTAAAAGTTTACACACACATTTGTATAGGCATTGCGAATACAAATACACTGTGTAACTGAAAAATAAAAATTGGCCCCAAATTAGCTCCTAACCCATCTTTCACTAAGAATGATTGTCAGAGGTCTGGTCAAAAGTTTTAAAAGGAATTGTCGCTCATTGCACTTTGTCATGAACAATATTCAATGGCCGAAAATAGATTCTTCTTAAAAACTTTGCTCGCTCGCACCATTTTCATTTTGCGAGTGAAACCTATTTTCCAACCTTTTCCATGGATGGCCGTATATTCTTGTAGAGGTATATGATATTTTATATAGCTCTTACGAAATACAATGTTATTCATTATAAAAGATAATGACATCGGATTGAGACCGGATGTAAAGCCTGTGGCCAAAATGAAATCTATAAAGAATGAGAAATCTCTATACATAATAACAGTCAGCTCGTATTAACCAGGATTCCATGAGGTGCCGTAACAATGCAGGGTTTGGTGTACACACTGTATGGACTATTTACTGTAGCAGACATGCAGGTATGGGATGCCTCATGACATAACACCCTGGAGGTATGTAGCCCCATCTACCTGCTACAGGTAGACTGGTACACTGTCAGCATACTGCTATAGTTACATAACACTATTGGCATTCTGCCCTCCATCAGTTATTAGCGTGATAAGCATTCGTGACCAGAGAAGCGAAAAGCGATATCTGGGATGGAGGGGGGGGGGGTGTTGGTAACTAAAGGTGGTGCCAATATCTTTAAAATGAGTATGATGGAGAACTGCCATCATGCAGTCTAATTCCTATTCACTGGTTCCAAGCATAACCAAGTTCAATGTCATAGTCAGATAGTGGTAGTTACATGAGCCTTCCTGTGGAAGGATCTGGGGACGAGAGTAGCTCATTGATTCCATGATTGTCAGTTGTCTCCAGGTACAGAGGCTTGTGATAAGGGTATAGGATTAAGGCTTCCTTCCCGACCCAACACAAGGAAACTGCTACATGCTATAACCATTCTGCTGTGCTTAGTTGGGCTGGGTTAGGGACAGAAAGAATGCTGTGAACTAGCGGAGCTGGTTGTTGCATCCTCTGTTTCTTTCTGATCCTTTTTCCTGATTCAAGCAGAATATTTATCTGTGGGTATAAATAACACGTGCAAAAAATGCATATGATTTCATTTTAATTAAAGCAGCAATGAGAGGTCTAGACCATGTTTATGTATATGTTTATATTTGAATGAATGTCTGGGCACCCTCTGCTACATGTGTGAATTATTATGTTAATGGTCCTTATGGACCAGGCATACAATTCAGGCATATATAAAATTGTGGGAAATCTGCTTGAATGGAATGGGTCTACAGACACTAACGGTGCACACCGATTTTATTTATGCTATATACCCTATTCCAATAACTCCTGATTACAAATATGGCACATTCTTCATATTTCTTCACACTGTGATATTACATGACATACATGTTTGAGTTGGGACATTATGCATTATGTCATAAGGCATGGATATGCCTTTCAAAAGAAACCTGTCAGAATTGTGTAAATCTGTTCCATGTAACACAGTCTCAGTGTGTCTCAGTCTGTTACATGATCAGCTAGGGACACAATAATTATGTATACTTCTCACCCTCAGTTCCAAAGAGTTTACAAATAATTGGCTGGGGCATGTAACAAATGGTGGAATAGGTAGTGTCAACTTTGCAAACAGCTTTGATATGAGAGGCTCTGATGGAGAAACGGGATAAAGGAGAGATGTTCATGGGGAGGGACAGAGATCATATGTGTCTATCTATCAAGTACCACACTCCTAGTGAGTATGGTCTTATGAAACAAAGCGTCCAGGGGTGGCAGATACGTGGTGTTTAATCTCACAGCTTCGACCCCTATATGTAAGTCCTAAGGCCTGTTACATCAGACTGTATCATAAGTCATGCCTGCTCAAAGAAGTTCTTTGAAATTCATATAAGAATCAGTCTGGCGGAATAAGCTTCTTACGACACCCCCCCCCCCTGGACCAGGGGGGGGGGGGTACTCAGATATAAAATAACTATAGACCCACTGCCAAACAGCCCGCAATTCTAAGTGATAGCGGTAGGGCTAAGAATTACGAGGGCAGTGACTCTCTGCACCCTACAAAAAGGGGGCGGTTACTATGAAAGAGGGAGCAGTTATTGGGTATTAGGAAGGTTTTGATGAGAAAATGTAAAAAATAAAACTATTATCCATGTCTGCTTTACTTCTTGCATCAGGAATTAAAGGTACAAGCAGGATGTTTCCTGAAATAACATGGGCAGTGGCTTGTCTGTAAGGAATCTGGGTGGTTTGGCGGTTCCTGTTTTTTAAGCAGGCTGTGGTTTGGCAGTCGACAGGTACCAACACAGGGTGAGTAGCCCCCCCCCCCCCCCCAGACCCCGGGACATGTACATTGAGGGGAAATAGAAAAGTAAACAATAACATAATCTATGCACCAAAAGATTCATCACCAACCTATGTGAATGGCGGAAAGGAAATGTCTGAATGAATATAGTACCATTGCCTTCTATGTTATTTCTGTGTACCTAAGGGAGTGATCATTTATTATCAACAGGGGGGGGGTGGTGGGTTTGGGGGGGGGCAAAAAAATTTGGACCCCTTGACTGGGGGGGGGGGCAAAAAAATTTGGACCCCTCTTGGGGGGGGGCAAAAAAATTTAACCTGTTTTGAGCCAAAAAGCCCGCGCGTTACTATGCTTCAAAGGGCCCGCGCACGAGCCGATTTTCGACCCTAAGGGGGGGGGGGTAAAAAAATTTGACCCCTTGACGGGGGGGGGGGTGTAAAAAAATTTTCGCGCTCCCCGCAGAAACCCACCACCCCCCCCCTGTTGTTAAAAAATGATCACTCCCTAATATGAACAAACAAGTATAGTCTTGGAGGTTTATCGTAGAAATCACTCCCAATTAGTACTTCTCAGGTTGAATAAAAGCACGTCATATCCCCCACTTTGGTGAACTGAGTGAGGTGTTCAGGGTTCACTTATTAACCTTATTCATACAATGCTGTATGGTCGGCTGGTGTGAAAGGCAGGAGAGAGTGGGCAGTTCTCAGAAACAACATGCACGTGCCAATCCTCTAATCCAATAGCAGGATTAGGGCAGCCCTGTATACCCTGAAAATCCATAGGTTGAAAGGGTTAGTCAGTACAGACTAACCCAGGTTGGTCATATGAGTGTTAGTCACAATGGCAAAGTTATATTCAAAAATGACCAAGGGGTCAGTCAGTAGTGGCTAACCTAGGTCCATCATTGGTGTGTTGTATTTGTATACCACTAGTTGGGGCCACCTGTGATGACCACTCAGTGGCTCCCCCTGGAACTAAAACGACTAAGGTGGGTTGGTCAGTAGTGACCAACCTGACAATAATAACTAATCTAGGTTGGTGGTATAGGGAGCCAAAAAATGACTAACTAGGTTAGGCACTAGTGACTGAGAGGTTGGGCGTATAGGGAGCCTAGGAATATCAGTGTAGGGTGTTTTGTATTGTGACGTTTGGGCCTCGACGGTAATGGTGCAGAAGGTACCAACCAGCCAACCTGGACGTAGTAACTACACTCCAGGAGCAAAGTGCTGCAATACTGCCCCTCATATGAGCCCCTCGCCAACTCGCCAGTGCCGCATGCCTGCATCATGCAGTACCCTTTGGTTCAGCATGATGCACCAATGTCATGATGCACTAATAAAGCACTGCCGCTGCATTGGTGCATCATGACTACAAGAGCTGCTTTAAGGCATTGACAGGAATGCTAATATAGTTCTACTTAATGGTAGAGAGTGGTGTAAATCAGGGTATAAAGGTTACAGTTATGTTCATAACGTCTAATATGGATCCACTAGATTAACATGATGTGTACTTTATAAGTCGTTCTTTATTAACAAAATTGAAATGAGAAGCGAGCCACCAGATTTCTTGAACCATATGTCTCATATGGGTCAATGTTTGTGCTGATCAGTATTGTTTCATGTGCTACAAAAATAGATGTAAGACATAAGACATACATGTATATAGATCAATAATGGAGAAAATGGGAAGAGGATAATGTTTATTAACTCGAGCAGTTCTATTCATTATGATAAAGGAGCCATTTATCAAATTTTGATGGTCATAAATCCAAAGATCTTCATTGGAAATAGATCAAAAGTTATGAGTGTTACTTTGCTGTAACTACAATGGATGATCTACTCGCTTTGCTAGCGAATTGTATACGGAAATGCGGCTGTGCAGAGCATACTACAGGTGCTTTATTTGTATGTTATCTGATTGCATTGTATACTTGGCATGTGTTGGGGTGTTTGAAAGACTTCACATCTCAAACTCATTTCTTCAATAAGACTATAGGAAACAACATATTGAATCAGAAGTTGTCATTCTATAGGGGCATTAGGCTGAGGGGGCCTGAGCATTGTATATCACGTGGAGAATTTACACACATAAATTATATATATATATATATATATATATATATATATATATATATATATATATATATATATTTATATATATATATATATATATATATATATATATATATATATATATATATATATATATATATATATATATATATATATATGTAATTAAGATAAGAAACAATGGATGCTATGTGTGCCCTACGATGTATAGATCTAAACCAAATACGTGGGGACCGGGGTGGACCACTGAGGCAACTCTCCTGTTAATTTCAAGAATTTCCCACTTCATTCTTTTATCAATATGTTAGAAGTCAAATAATATAGCATTACACCGGGAAGTAAGAAAAGCTTTCGTGCAGAAACCGCATTTTTACAGATTTCTCTCGGTTCATTGGGCAGCTGGCGAACACAGCATGCACCTCTTAGAGTTCCCTCCGGCTGAGCACAGGTGAATGCACTGCCGTATTATGTAAAATAAGTCCATACTGTTTTCTACATAAGTGGGACTAAAAGGTTGATGCGGTAGGAGGATATTTCACCCTATAGATACCAACATACATGTAATTGGGTGGGTGAGAATATGTTAATATGTTAGAAGTCAAATAATATAGCATTACACCGGGAAGTAAGAAAAGCTTTCGTGCAGAAACCGCATTTTTACAGATTTCTTTCGGTTCATTGGGCAGCTGGCGAACACAGCATGCACCTCTTAGAGTTCCCTCCGGCTGAGCACAGGTGAATGCACTGCCGTATTATGTAAAATAAGTCCATACTGTTTTCTACATAAGTGGGACTAAAAGGTTGATGCGGTAGGAGGATATTTCACCCTATAGATACCAACATACATGTAATTGGGTGGGTGAGAAGTCTGCAAGCGCCTTTCAGGCTGAATAGTGCTTTAGCATACCATTTCTCATCATCCCAGTGGGCGCAGAACATTTTATCAACATTGACAGCTGGTTGTCAATGTTGATTCAATGTTGACTCAACGTTGATTCAACATTGAACTGAATATTTTGCCCACTGGGATGATGCAGATATACATCATGACGATCCTACAGGTTTGAATCACTTCCGAAAGATCGGCATGATGCATGCATGTGCCCTGGTGAGTATTTGATACGCCAGGGCTGCGTTCAATGCATCATGGCGACAAAGGGTATAATGCATTAAACCATTTTGATGCCTTTACAGGGTTGAGGGGAATTAATTATACCACGGTTATCCAGTTTAGGCACTTAAAAGGTGGATAACCAGCGTGGATAACTGCACTGCTATGATGTCACAGATAATAAGTTTTTCATGGTGAAATCATGGTGGTATCCTCTAAATTTGACAAACTTGGTATAAAAGGATTAATAGATGGACAAGCCAGCACTTGGACTGATCATCATAGCCATGGATAACCAGCCCTAGTGCTAGCTCATCCATGTATTATTCCCTTACTAACACCTACCTTGTGTGAGTTGAGTGCTGACAGTGATGCCCCTCAGTGGGGTGGGCTGTAGTCTCCGTCTATCTCTCTATGGTAATGACGCCTCTATGTGATAAGGTAAGAGTGTCCGTGCTGCACACAGCTGACTCTCACTCACTGATGACTTCCTCCAGGGGTTGTGCTGCTCTGTGTACAGCAGTGTATAACAGCAGTGTATTAAGGAGACCTGCCCCACCTGTACTGGAGGAAGGTGGCTGCTGGGTATGGTACCTACTGGAGGAGTGGTGGCACAGCAGTTGGAGCACCAACCAGAGGCCGACCTGGTCTTAAAGCACTAGTCTCTAGTCCTAATCCCCTCCCTCCCTCCCCTGCCTTTCACTTACCTGCCCGACCATGGAGCACCCCCTGCTGACCACCACCCCCTCCCACCTCATTCACCCCACCCACCTCATTGTGCTCATTCAACCCCTCCCACCTCATTCGCCCCCACCCACCTCATTCACCCCCTCCCACCACACCAAACCCAGCTATTGTAGTTGATGAACATGGACCTATTTAAAGCTATTAATTCACTCCCTGCTCAGGCATCACACATATTGTTGTTGCCAGCAAAAATGCCACGGGTGTTATTGGGAATACACGTAGTATCACACATGAATTATAGAGTGTAGATTTACTTGAAAATCAAACGTGAAGGTAAAACATTCACTGTAAAAAATCTCTGTTGAAATTACGGAGAATCAATGCTAAATTTGACGGTGTATCACCGTAATTGTGATTTACGGTGAGACACTGTAAAACTTATTACTTTTACATTGAACATCCGTAAACCAGTACAGTAAAACAATGTTTTTTTCATTTACGGTGGATCTCACGTTAAAAATTTGCTCACCAGGTGGCAGCTTGGTTTGATAGAGAGACTTTAGTGGAAGCTATCAACTAAAAACATACATAATTGTGTTAGATTTAAAAAGATATCCAACTATCTCATTAATTACACAATCAAAATTGAAGCCTTTGGCAAATTAAAGATGAAAAATATATAATTTCCTTTTTTGAGACCCTGGATACTAGTTCGAATAGTATAAACACCCATGTTGGGGTAATTAGAATTATACATATTGAGACTGTTGTCAGAGTTTCTTTGTACCAATCCTAGAGTACCTTTTGCTCATGGATTGTAATTGTATATTGCAATGAGGCATTCAATTATGCTTCTCAGGCCTAATATATATATATACAGGCCTGGAATTAAGATGATATTATTAGATATGCAACAATGAATCCAGAAACAATTATAATCATCATTAAATAGCAGAGAATCATCGTATAATAACGATGAATCACCGTAAAAATACAACGGGAAAGGCCTGTAAAATTTACGGGGAAAGCAAAATACGGTGACCGTAAAAAAAACGGGAAACGGTCGGCATTCAGTGATGCCAGTGATTCACCGTAATTTTTACGGGATATTTTTTACAGTGTTGAGTGGAGTTGAGAATTCTTATATATACCCTGGAAAATTACATTTAGCCTAGGGCATGTCTTACCAATATTCCAGGTAAAGTGTCCATGAGGAGCATACATTAAACAAAGTAAAAAGTACATCTATCTAGTACTGGCTTTGGCCACGAGGGGGCACCAGAATGGCTAAAGAGTGCATAACTTAAGTAAAAATGCTTTAGGAGAGTTTTTTTTAAAATGTAGAATACAATAGAATTATTAGAATTATTCTGTCTTTATTGAAAATTAGCACATAAGACTCTTTCTGGTTGCCATGGAAACCATTCCATAACACAAAATGGGAGATAATTGTGCTAATTTCTTAGAAATCTCGTCAGTTACTCAAAACTGAAAACAGACTTTAAAAATTCCTCCTAGAACCAAATTTGGACTCAAAAATCCCATTTTATTTGGTTATTTATCTATAAAACTTATCACTATTTATTGTGGTATGCAATGCTTTTAGAGCGTATTTACCATGTTCAGTTATTGATATGAATTAATCTTTGAGAAGAAATTCCCACAAAACTACCAGGAACTTCTTAGCTCATGATATCTCATTTTAAAGGGTATAACACAAACTTTAAATATTAATTCCTCCCCTGATGGGTGTTGTCCCTAGCCTTGTCACAGTTAGTCCTTATGGACGAGTTATGTTACATTTAAGTAGAGGGCCTAAAAGGTGTGTCTGATGGTATGACACATGCCTGCTTGAAGGTTAAATCCCACAACATAAGAGAGGACTGAAAAATGAAGTTTATGAGGAAATCCTGATAATTTTGCTGATATTGGTGGGCTACATCGGCCAAGAGAAGCCCAATGGAAGCCCAAAAGAACTGTTGCCAAATTGTTGCGATTTACATAGAGGCAACATCAAAACGTTTGGATATGTTCTGCTGATGCCAGTGAAATTTTTAATATCTCACGTTTTGGAAGAAAGAGGGGGCAACAGTTGTCCCTAGCGTTTGTCTCAATAAGCCTATTTTTCGGATTGCGGGATTTGACCTTTATTAAAGGATCTCCAGTACATTAGAGTGAAATGAAATTACATTAGTTGGTTGTATGCAAATTCAAAAGGTATCATATATGGTTGCTTTTGAATTTAAGATGTTTAACGACTAGACCCATATACATCGGTGTTGGTCTATGGTGGAATGTCTGCATGGTTTACAGGAAGTATGGTAACTGGAAATTGGTGGGGGGGGGGGCAAGGAGGTGAGGAGAGTGTGTAGGGAGAGGGGTATTAAATACAATATAGCTGAATCTTCACCGTTATTCATCTGTATAATGGCGGTCACCAGTGAGTAGGCGAGAGAGAACGCTCCCCCATAAATCTAGAAGTTTTGATTGATTGGGATTCACCTGGTGCCTCATCTACACACAATAGGACTATGAAGGCATGGGTTTTATGCTGGTACAGGTGAAATGTGCTGAAAATCTACATTCAAAGTGATTTTTAGTAATCTTACAGTCGCCGGCTAGTGTCGTAGCACTAGTTGTGATTACATAACTGGGCCCGACGCCGTCCTGTGACTGTGGGCATACCTGTCACCTGTCATTACGCTCCTATACACCTGCCTGGACTGTTGACGGCATTGACACAACCTCAAAATGGACGGACGCCGCGGTGGTCAACGCTTTAACTTCCATGGACCGATCTATCACCGACCTGATGATCAATTCTACTATGGTGCCAATACGCCAGGTAATTATCACATGAACGGTAATAGCTATCAATCAGGTCACTCGTTTAACAGATCAGACTGGCCGACACCGAGCGAGGCTGGGTATAATAGAAGTGCCTCTAGTAATGATAAAAAGAGGTTGCGCCAATCGAGTGAGGAATTATCTCCAAATGCCACAAGTGCCCGAGGTACATCTGCTAGTAAACAACCCAGACCAAAGAAGCAGTATCGTGATTTCATGAATACACAGCATGGCAGTATTGATATGTCTTTCGGGTCAAGTAGTGAGACTGGCAGATCTCATGACAACAACACCCGCAATGGCAATACACATCACAATCTTACAGGTGGTGGTAGTGCCCTCGAGAGGGGTTTTGAAGACATGAAAAGATTTGTTGAAGCTGGCAATAGTGATCTGAAAGGGGATATCTGGGGGTTGAATGAGAAAATTGAAAATACAAATAGGGCTCTTCATAGTCGTATGGACAGACTGGAACTGAAGTATGACTCTATAAATGGTGAAACTAGACGAGAGGTTGATAGGTTACGTGATCAATTATCTCAAGATAAAAGTGAGCTATTAAAGCGCATAAATGAGGAAGCAAGACGGAGGTTTGATTACACCCCCAATAGTGGCTCTTTCTCTGACCAAAATGGTGAACGTTTTGTCTCCTCTAAACGCTTTAATGTTGTGGTTGATGGACTGCCTGAGGGCCCCAATGAGGACCCCTATGAGGATGTCTTCAATCTACTAACTGACATGAACACTGGAATTGAACCACATGAATTGAAATATGTACGACGTATGAACAGACTTAGTGAGAAAAATGCAGGGCCACGCCCACTCTTAGTCTGTTTCACAACTGTCTGGCGTAGAGACAGCAGCACAAGGCTGAAGAAATCACTTCATGGTCATCCTAAGCATGGCTCTGTGTACATTAACCCGGACGAGGATGCTGGAACACGCCAGATCAAAGGGCTGGTCAGAAAAATTGGTCGGCACTGTCGACTATTGCCTGACTGTGAAGTACTCCTTAGAGGTACCAACATTATAATCAATGGTAATTTGTACGATGGGTATAATGTCAATGCCATACCAGAGCATCTAAAACCACATGAGCTAAGACAAGACAACATTGATAGATCAAGCTTCAGTAGGGATGAGACAAATGGACGAGGTAGAGAGTCAATCAGAGGAGGTTCCCGAAACCGGTACCATGAAGGTAGCAATGACAGTATCAAGGTGCCTACTGTCAAGGTGAGACTGAATGATGATGAACTACGTCAACAAGACATACTTCAAAGCGGTCTACGTGACATTAGGCAGCATCAACAAATGCACCAGACTCCAGAAGACTACTTTTCACATAGAAACACCTCCTCTGCACCAAACAACCAACCTCGACAGGATGAGTGGTATGACTCCAATGGAAAGCGCTACCTGAGACACAAGAGACCCTATGCACATGACAGGAGACGCAGTTCAGAATTGATCACTCACAACCATGTGAATTATAGCAACATGAGGGCTCGGAACAACAATTACAGTCGATTCCATCAAAATGCTAATACGGACCCGGCCTGGAGAGCGTCACCTAGGCATAATAAACATGTGGCACATGCAGGATCACCACATGACTTGACACAGGATCATGATCGTTTGCTTCCTGTCGATCAGATCAAAGAGTTTGAAGCCAGCAAAGCAATGAAGGACATAGGAATTGATTTACCCTCCAGTCCAATACCAGCTGCCGCCAATAAGACTAAATCGAGCAATAAAGTAAATACCAGATCTGACAAGAAGAAACCTGTTGAAATCCTGGCAAATAAGGATGAGGAGGCTTCAGCCAATGATGCTAGCAGTAAAAGTGTATATGTGATGTCCAATAAAGAAAAGGTGCAGGAAGCAATGCGAATTGCTTTGAGTGGCCCCTTACAGATGGAAACTACGGCTGCAGGTATTACCTTCTGTGGAGTCCGCTGTATCCTGAGTAATTTCTATCCATGTGAAATTACCCACGATGGACAATCATTTCATTCAAGCGAACAACTATACCAATATCTCAAATGCTGTGAACACAAGGATGCAGAACGTGTGAATGCTGTCCTGAACACTATAACAGGTTACCAGGCAAAACGTGCTGCACAGGGATGTGAGGTATCTGATGAATGGAAAAACCATATGAAAATTGGGGCTATGACAATTGCTCTGTCTAAAAAGTATGTCCAAAATCCGAGGCTAAAGAATTCCCTGATCGAGACTGATGGTAACGCGTTAATTGAAGCAACCACCAACGATTTCTGGGCAGTGAAGGCTAGATATGGTGATCAAGTGTATAAATCTGGAAAATACCAGGGTCGCAATGAATTAGGAAGACTACTAACAACACTACGCAGGCAGTATATAGCGCGCACAAGACGCATCGAATCTGAGAAGGATGAGGCGGCAAAGACGACACAGCCTCGGGCGGAGAGTGAGGTGACGCCGCAGGCGTCCCCGGTAACGCCGAACCGAGGGGAGGAGAGTGTAGGCGGGGGTCTCGCGTGCGGCGAGACCTTGGACGAGAATCTCTCTGAGAGTGACGGTGACTCGACTTTTCGTGGCGACGACAATCTGAATATCACCGACAGCTCGATTGAACTTCACTGCGAAGATAATTCATAATCTCAATACAGCAAAAGCGCAAGTATGAATCCACCTCCGCTAATAGAAGTGATTGGGGACTCGAGGGTTAGGCATTTAGACTTCCATGCGTCGCCGCGTATGCCGAATCTACGTAGAGTGACCTGCATACCGGGGGCTAATGTTGAGGTTGTGGCAAATCTGGCGCTAGCTCGATTACATGATCCTACGCCTGTTGATGCAATTATGATAATGGATGGTATCAATGACATTACTAAGCTATCTCACAACCCACGTAAACTGGCACTACGTCACATCAATATTGAATATGAAATTGTGAATGTGCTACACAAATATGAAGCCCTGATCGAAGGAGCGGCCGAAGTAAACAATGGTGTCAAAATTATGATTGCTTCCCTCTATGGGGTGAGCCTATCCAAGGCGAATGGTGTCTTCAGTCACCCGCACCAATCGCTGTGCGAAGACATTATAATGGGCGTAAATCATGGCATCAAGGTGATGAACTTGAAAAACCAGTCAATGACCCCCTCTCTTGAGAGAATCTGCCACAGGTATCACCCAACAAGTGGATGGACGCATCGATACTGGCGACTTGGTGACGGTGTACACGCCCTACATGATAACCACAAGCTGACAACAAACTACATGATCAGTAGTATCGACAAAATGGTGGATGCTGGCTGGCTCTAGATGTAGTAAGTACACGTGATCACATGTGTCCATGCTATTTTCTCCTGAAAATCTGTGTATTGATATTGCCTACGTAATTTAGATTGAAACTTGAAATATTGTATATTAGTCTATCTACCTCCACTTTTCAAAACTGTTTAATAACTAAGCTTGTATGATATTAGCTGTTGACCATCTATATAATTTGTCCTAAATGACTGATATGAAACTAGTATATTAATCGTATCCATTGTATTAATTGCATTTAAATAACAGTGTATAATGTAATATTGACTATATTTTGATATTTAAAAAGATAATTATAGAAATAGATATATTTATACTATTAATATATCGTATAAGTAATGTTGTTGCCTGCCAATATGGTCTTTTCTCAGTGATTCCATTGAGATGACGGGTGACTCCATCCATATGTCCTGCCTATGTATCCACAAGCTGTTGAACTGATCGACAAACCTGACAAGATGAGTGCACACTACCGGTTGATACGTCACTGAGACCTATAAGTATAAGTGGACTATATCGACTACACCAATGGTGCTACTACTACCTCTTGCATAAGTATCAGTTCAACTTGTATCAATTGTGAGCAATGTATGATATATTGAATCCTTCACTAGGTTTGTGATCACATAAGTATCCATGAATTAAAACACAACCTGGTACACTTTTAGGGAGTTGATATAGAAAATACATCTTGGACGTACTCTATGTATAAAATGGAAAAGTAATTAACTAGTGTGCCTATATCAGATCTTCAATGATGATGATAAATGTGTCTATATGAGGTACCTTGTCATCAATACCCACTTCATCAGTGAATAGTAATTGTACCTGTGACTGGGGGAGGCGGTATATCTACAGTCTTCTATAATTATCAAGACCTATTGTATATTATACGTTTCTGTTTTTGAGTCCAGCTGTGGTTATTTGTTTCTGGAATCAACGCGTATTAAGAAACATAATTCAACTACTGTCTATTTGTATGTGTAATTGGACTCGAATTATTTTTTCTGGGTACTGGTACTTAGTTTAAGCAACAAGTTCTCTTTTTTATGGGAATTTAGTGACCCACACATTGTTTATGACTTAATGTCAACACACCACCTTTGGAGTAACACAATGCATCTGCATAAGGATACTCTTCCCTTAGTGCCCTGTTTGTCAGCGCCTAAGAGATATATGTGGCTCAACACGTGAGAAGGTACCTTCACGGGGGATTTTTAGTTCTGATTTTGGCCACCAGGGGGCATTGAAATGGCAAAGAAGTGAAAGATAAGCCCAAAAATGCTCTAGATTACTTTTTCATGGAGAATACAGTAGTCTTCTTTAAATCATTCCATCTCTAGTGCTAACATTCTATATTTGGAATGTAAATTGAACGTTTTCTATGGGAAATTGGCATATATCACACTTCCTGGTTGCCATGGAAACCATACCATGGTTTCTAAATGCAATATTTTGGTCCTAGTCTCTCAAGAATTCCATCAGTAACTCAAAACTGAAAGCAGATCTTGAAAATTCCTCCTAGAACCAAATCTACATGAGATATTCACATTTATTTAGTGTATTTTTTAGGAAATCTGACATTTTCATCATTTTTCGTGGTTATTATGGGATACAGTGCATTTAGAGCTTATTTATCGTTTTCAATTATGAGTAACAATGCACATTCCAGATGTGATTCCCACAAAACTACTAGGAGTATCTTGCCTTATGATATCTCATTTCAAAGATTATGACATAAACTTTAATCATCAATTCCCCCCTGAGTACCCCTTTCCATGTGCCTGGTCACATTATGTCTGCACTGTTAATTTATCTTGTCATGTCACTGTATACAGGTAGAGCATTACTGTGTGATCGATTGGGTTGGGGCTTGAGAATCTATCATGACATATTATAATTATGATGAGCTGGGTAGACTAAAAGGGCTACGTATGTTGAATATGAACACCCAGAGTCTTTGTGACAAGATAAACAAGCTACGTAAGCTTAATCTAGATGTGGATCACATTAGTGTATCAGAGTCTTGGCTTGATAATGGTGATATGGATTGGATGGTTGATATCCCTGGGTATGTACTGTACCGAAATGACCGTCTAAATGCTCTTCGGAAGAGTGGGGGTGTAGCTGCCTATGTACCTACACAATATGCTAATTATACCTCAATACTGGATGAGCTTAGTATTATGTCACCAGATTTAGAATGTTTGGGATTATTAACTAAATATCCTGGACATAAGTTCAGAGTGATGATTACTATTTATCGTCCACCACAAGGTAACATTAACAGCTGCTATAAACAACTAGAGAAACTTGTTAAACTACCCTGCTTACGGAATAGAGAACTGTGGCTTATGGGCGATCTGAATGTAGATACGAGGCAAAGAAACAGTGCCAAGTGTAAAAGAATGTTTGAGTTCTTAAAACGTGGTAAACTAAAGTATCTGCAAACCAAACCAACTTATTTCCACCCAATGGGTAAATCTACTCTTGATCATATTTACACTAATGCTAAGCACACTAGTGAATTTGGTGTAATGAATGACATCAATGGCGACCATGCCCCTGTCTATGTTGTGAAAAAGAAGGCCCCGACTGTCAAGGCTAAGGGATTTAAAGAGATTGTCTGTCGTTCATATAAAAACTACTCGCCCATAGCGACTCAAGCGTTTGTTCTGGATGAAAACTGGGAGCTACCTGGTGGCGCTACTGCTGATGCATGTGCTAATCAACTGATTGATAAGTTGAATAAGTACTTGAATATCAATCACCCGGTTAAAAGATTAGTGCTGCGCGTCCTGATGGTTTCATCCCACTTGTTGAGACTCTCCTGAGTAGGAAAAACAGATTACTAAGAAAATCCAGAAAGGTCAGGGTGGGTTCACTGAATGTCTACCTTCCTCAAATTAGGGACTTAGACAAGAGAGTGAGCTCATTGCTTATTAAAAACATCAAAAAGGATATTAAGTCCAAATTGGACAGATTCCGTGATGATCCTAGGCGTTTCTGGTCAGTAATCAATGATATTTGGAGTGGCCCATGGAAGGACAATCGGCTTTCATTGATTGATGACAATGGTGTAGTGGTGAAACCTGACGAGACTGCAAATTTTGTCAATAACTATTATAGTAACACTGGCAAAAAACTCGCAGAAGCATTTGACTTGCCGGATGTAAATGATGAATGGGTGGTACAAAATATTAATAGGCCAGCGCTAGAACTGATGAATATTGATCTGTCAAAAGCAACTAAGTTACCCTAGTAGCAAGCCCGCACGGGGCCAATTTGGTTTTAGCTCGGATTGGCTGTTTGAAGTCGGGCAAAACTGACCTGGGTTTCATGTTGGGCAGATGGCTGGGCTGAAGTGTGGCCCCGATCGGGCTGCCCATTTTGGGCTCAGATCAGTTTCAAAGCGGGCTGCCCGATTTGGGCTCAGATCAGTTTCAAAGAGGGCTACCCGCTTTGGGTTCATGTTGGCCAGATGACAGGAAACCCATCCAAAACCCGTTCTGAGCCCAATTCGGGCAGCCCACTTGGGGCCACACCAAAACCCAGTGCCCTAAACCAACGGGCGCCCATCGGTTAGCCCACTCCGGGCCGATGAGGGCTGAGGTTGGGTTTGGACAGGGCAACTGGTCTAATAGTTTTGATGATTGACACCAGATGTCACTACTATACAATATCTAGAGTTTTCCAACAAAGCCAGATGAAATTGACATTATATAATAATACAATAAAATGTTAAAGTGATGTAGAATAGGAAACAATAAATAGATGTTCTCACAGTTTGGAAATAAGATAGAATATATATTTGAATGATGAAAAGGAGGTTCTCTAAGCAGCTATCCAGTGTAAACACTATTTCTGTGGCATTACAATCTGAATACAAGACTCATGTGCCCCATGTAGGTATGAACTATGGCTTTGAAGGCCAATGTCCACCATAGACACTTGTCTATGCTGCATGTGGCTCAAACCTGATGATAATAGGCCTGCTTGATACTTCCATTATTGGGTTGGAAGAGTATGATTATGCCTTGGGTTGATTAGCAGGACCTAGGATATCTGGTTCAACAAATACAAGAAATCATTGGAGAATGATTGAATAGATTCTAAAAACCCATAATTATCTGATCTTAGCCCGCTTTCAACCCGTCCAAAAAACGATCTAAGCCCGCTTTCAACCCGTCTAAAAACCGATCTGAACCCACTTTCAGCCCGTCCAAAAACCAATCTGAGCCCAAAGTGGGAAGCCCGTCCAAAAACTGATCTGAGCCCAAAGTGGGCTTCCCGTCCAAAACCCGATCTGCGCCCAACATGGGAAGCCCGCACGGGGCCAGACCAAAGCCCAGTGCCCTAAACCGACGGGAGCCCGTCGGTTAGCCCACTCCGGGCCAGACTTGCAAACACAGTCTGGCCCCGTCCGGGGCCACAGTGTGTTTGCTACTAGGGTAGTTGGCAAGATTAAAAGCAACAAAGTCGTGTATTCCCCATGTTAGAACCAATGTGGTGAAAGACTTCCTGTCGGCAAAGCCTGAAATTCTACAAAGGTTGGTGAATGCATCGATCCGACTGTCTGAATTTCCATGTAGTCTTAAAACTGCTAGCGTGACTCCATTACCCAAGGCTGGTGACAAGAGTAAGGTGACACGGATGCATGCCTCGGTCTCATTCAGTACATTTATGAGTCTAGTAATAGGGGTGAGACTGTGTCGATCGTCTTCCCCGATCTGAGGAAGGCGTTCGACACAGTAAACCACTCAGTACTTCTCAGTGAACTGAACAAAGTAGGCTGCTCATTAAATACTCAAAAATGGTTTAAGAGCTACCTGAGCGGCAGAAAACAACGTACCGTAGTAAATGAATGTATTTCTAGTGAGAGTGATATTGGCTGTGGTGTCCCGCAAGGCTCCGTCCTGGGGCCTTTGCTCTTCAATATCTACATAAATAAAATTGTAACTAATCTGGAGAATTGTGTCCACTTCATGTATGCTGATGACTTGGCGATTTGTATCTCGAACCGAGACCCTATGATCGCCAGGTTATTACTGCAGGAAGATTTGGACCGTGTTGCCAGATGGTGTAGCAAATTCAGGTTAACTGTCAATTCGGATAAATCACATGTTCTGTGGTGTCATGCTGAAGGAGATGGCATAGACTATAGAGTTTTTGACCTGAGTCTGAATGGTAAGAGATTATCAAATGTGAAAACATTCAATTATTTGGGTGTCCTTATAGATGATATTTGTAGTTTTGAGCCGTTATGTAACAGAGTTAACAACTCTGTTAAAAGTAAACTAAGACACATGAGAAGGACCAAGAAGGTCATGGACCATGAACTGTCTCTTACCTTGTACAAACAAATGGTTCTACCTGTGCTTGACTACTGCGACTTTGCCTTAGAGTGTGGTCCAGACACGAAAGTCAATGATCTTCAAACTCTCCAAAATCATTGCCTTCGTACAACACTAGGTATTTGGGATCCTAGGGAGATTAGCAGAAATGCGTTACATGAGCGGTGTGATTGTGATAAGCTAAATGTACGCCGCAATGAACACCTGCTCAGTCTGATGTATAAACATACACGAATCCCTGACAATCTGGTGGTTGACCGCAGAGTCCTGCGGAGTAATGTAAAACGTAAGGTTAAACTTCAGAGACCGAAGGATAATTTGTACAAGAGGAGCCCGCTTTACAGGGGAAGCTTTCTCTGGAATAAATTGCCTGCTGAAGTGCAAAACCTGGCGACACACAGTTTGTTTATGAGGAAAATTCAGGAATGATAAGTATTTGTAAAAGAAGTAATGTAAGTAAACTAAAAGTAAGCGATTTTTTTTTTTTTTTTATTTCTGGACTACTACACGAATGTCACTGTACCATGCACTTGGAGTGGTTATCTCAGTTCACTGTGTATTGAGGATTTTTGGGTATGGACAAGATGTTGACTGAACCTTAGATCTTAAATGTTACGTGATTCCATGTAACGGACTTTGCTGTACTCAACAAATACCCGTAGAACTCTTATATAATATTTGGATACATAATAGTACTGTGGAAAGTTGAAGTTGGTGGCTTTTAAGGAATGTATAATACGTCTCACGATGATGGATGTTTGAATTCCTGACGTTGATACCTGGTCTTTATTCCCAGCCTAAAAGGAAAATAGTAATTGATATGATGTGTAATATTCATAGTATTGTCTGATGTTTGCCGCCACAACCGATTGTCATACTATTGTGCTCACTTCGCTACCTGATTATTGTTGTATTTATGTGTTTTCCGTGTACTAAACAGCTGAAGTTTTAGTACTTGTTTGATATTGGATAAATTTGATTTGATGTATTTGTTATACTTTGGCCTCATTTGAGAGACGTTACTTGTAGCGGAATTTGTGCCAAATAAAAATTTTGAAAAACTCAAAACTCAATGGTGATCAAGTTCGATAACACACTTTTATAAGTTAATTCCTTCGCTATTTGATAACCTGTGCTTATATAAATCATGTAGGTGTACACTTATTTGAGACCCCCACTACTCTGAATATTGTGTTTATTTTTCTGCCAAGTTTTATTTCAATTCTGCACAGCCCGTTCAGACAAAGAAGACTAAGCTATCATTTTCAGATAAAGATTCTTTGTACCAAATTATGTGCTGTATGAAGTACATGAGCCAAATACTGCAGATAGACTACAGCTACTTATAGGATAGCTTTGAAAGGAATGTAAACGTCCTGCAACTTTCGTTTTCTACATACAAATGTATAACTTAACTGTGCAGTAGGCCTACACACCTCAGGGTGACCTCAGTGATTATTTGCCGAATTGTGCTTAAATGTAGATGAAAGCCCGCTACCCCTGTTTTCCTGAGGAGAGTTGGGACAGGTGTATCATTATACCTGTCAGATATGGCCAAATAAAAAAAAAGGTGTGTTTCAGGTTACCCGACCCTACCTAGCAAAACAGGGCCGACCCTAGACATTTTTATCCATTTTTGAAAAAATATTTATTTTTTAAGTGATTTTAGGGCTATTCCAGGGTCAATTTGACAGTCTACGAGTTAACGTCATAGCCAGCGAGAAACTTTTATCGAATATTGAAAAAATATTAATGTTTTAAATAATTTTGGGCCTATTTCAGGGTCAATTTGATAGTCTACGAGTCAGCACTGTTGTCGGCGAGTCGGCGCTGAAGTTTGTGAGTCAATTTTGGGGTAGACTTTTCAGTCCAAAGTAAAAAAATTAAAAAAAATTTAAAATAAAAATCCGACCTACCCCACCTAGATTTTCAGACTATGTAACCTGAAACACACCTTTTTTTGGGCCTATGGCATACCTCCTTCTCACTCTGTTCTCCACGTGATGCCCACTCAGCATTACTCATTCATTGATATATAATTCTTGGAAATTACTTATAGTAAATACAAGCACTGCTTGTGTAGTATAGTATATAAAGCTTTAACTGTTTATGTAAACATCAAGAGATGGGCATCAGACCCTATAACGTGACCAATATGGATTCAACATGACGCCATATTGCTCACATGTATTTTTGATTGTTGTATTTGAAAATCATTCATGAATAAATAGACATTACAAAATCAAAAATTACATCACTAGTTCACAGACAGGCTGGGCACTGGGGGAGAGAGGGGCACGTTGAACCACTTCAGCACATTTATTTTTTCCTGACCTTTTTTTCCTGTATCTAGTAATTACCTTATATCATTGCAATATATGACAACCTACATTGTAAAGAGTTACTGTATTTAAGCCGCACAATATGTTGTACATTTACAGCACTTTTTGCTGTATTTGGTATTACAGCACTATTTGCTGTATAATTACAGCATTATAAACTATAACTAATTGGACTTTGGTCTAGGGTGGATAAATGAAGTGATACAGACACACATATGGCTGTGAGACGGGATTTTTACTACCGCCCAGATTAATTTTTATTTCATAACAACAAAAAAGAAAAATTGAGTCCATGTGCTGGCTGCTAGCTCCTCCGTCAGTGTGACTGGTATGCCAGCCACCACACAGGTGGGTGGGAGGGCCACCTGGTGAGTTCAGCGGTAGTAGACTTGCCAGGTCTCAGTCCTAGTTATAGCGCACACACTCGTGTGTGCCACAATAACTAATTGGACTTTGGTCTAGGGTGGATAAATGAAGTGATACAGACACACATATGGCTGTGAGACGGGATTTTTACTACCGCCCAACCACCCAGACCAAAGGTGAGCCACTTTAAGTGAAGCGAGATAAGCAATTAGATACGTATTTGTCCTTGCTGTACCTGGTGGCTTTGTCAGAACTTAAGTAGAGTAGGACTGATAGGGACCTCCAATCCCCATAAATCCGTATGTCGTGCAGGGGAAGGCCAATCCTGCTGAGGAACGTAGCGCAGCCTCTTCGTAGACTGTGTGTACCAAAGTGGCCGGTAAGGCCAGCAGATCTGCATGAAGATTTCAGCTTGTTCAGGTACCACAAGTAGGTGGGAGCTTTTGAGGACCCTGGGGTGCACAACAGGGGACCGGTAGATGGATGGTCTCCAGTGTACTCCCTGACCCACCTCACAGGACACAAAGGGCCGGTAGACTTGACCACAGGAATTACCACCTTCCTTTCATGAAACTGGATTGTCTTGGACGACCTGATGGTCACGTCCATACCGTACGTCGTCAAGGAGACATCACCAGCAAGCATGGTGTGAGGGGAAGCGGTGACATGCCCCTTTCTTAATAAGCACCTAAAACTAAGTGTCACCATACACCAAAACAGAAGATCCCAAGGGTCAGACATGGATAGAATATTGAATATTTTCAGAAGGTGATCTGGGAGCAGAGGGTCCATTTGAGTGGTGGCGTCACCCAGTAGTCTGCGGGCACCCAACATGGTGCAGCGGACCACAAAGGAGCTTTTAGCTGACATGTCTGCGTCCAGCCACTGGTGAAGCACCCATACTGCACTGATGTAGTTTGTAATAGATGAATACTTGAAGGTGAAGGTTAGATACGAGATGTAGAGGCAGATTACCTCCACCGTAGCTGGGACAGGAACTAAGTTTTCGTTTTCACAGAAGCACATGAATTTCTTCCATTGGGATTTACGCGTCTTCCAGGTGGAGTCTGACCCACAGGCTGCCTTCAGCTCAGACCACCTGATCCTGATGTCTGATTCTGGGTTCACAACAGAGAGAGAACGTATCACTTAATGAAGCACAGATATTGACATGTTTTATGTCAGGAAGACGGGAGAGGGAGTCTGCCAGACAGTTGTCTTCTGAAGATACACGCCTTGGGATTATATAAATGTTCAGAAAAACACATCTCCAAAAGATTTCTCTTAGCCAATGCATACAGTTGGAGTTTTTAGACTTCCCGGTAGACAACATCGCCTGAACTTGAGTGTTGTCAGTGTACAAGATTACAGTCATATTTCTAAGTAAGTTCCCCCAGTGTATTAGGGTAGACAGAACAGGCCATAGTTCTTCAACATTTATTTGGTCATCAAACATAGACCCAGTCGCTGGAGGGGGAACATGATGTGGGCATATGGCTGAGAATTCCTTAGAATATACCCTGGTATCTGAGACGATAGTGTCTGCGTCCACATCTGGGTCACACAAATCCCACATTCCAAACAAAACATCTGACTCCCCGGCCGCCCCAAAACCTGTCTTTGAAGAGTCTGTGTATACCTCGGTGGTATTTGTGAAAGGGAGGAGAACCTTTGCACGACCATTAAACCAATTTAGAAAACTTTTCCACCAAAGTAGGTCGTCTTTGTAAATCGACGACAGAGATAGCCTGCGTTTGCCCTTTGTAGCTTTTAAGAGGTTAAACAGCCTCCGAGTGAAGGTCCTGCCTCCTTTCACCACTGACGAGCAATGTGACAACAGGCCTGTCACAGATTCCAATTCTTTCCTGAAACACCAAGTCTTGCCCACCAGGGCTGCCACAGCCTTCTGAGTCTTGAGTAGTTTACCCGCCGGCAGCCTGAGTTCCATCTCTATCAGGTCAATTTCAATGCCCAGGAATGTCACGGTATTTGAGGGGCTGGTTGCTTTCTTCCAGTTGAGATTAAACCCCATATGCCTCAATACATTCATGAGGAGTAATTGACTGTGTTGACAGTCAGTGAAGTTATCTCCGGGTACATAAAAATCGTCGAGATAATTGATCACATTGACATCAAACCTGTATAGGTAGCGCCTCACAAAGTCTGTTACTCCATTAAATATGCCACATGCACTTCTGATACCAAAACACATACAGTTGTCAATGTACCATTTTGGACCATCGCCACAATCCCATTTGTAGCCACAGTACTGCCTGTTTGAAGGATGCAAATTTATACTGCGGTAGGCTGCACTAATATCCACCACAGCTCCCATACCGTATTGAGTAGATATTGAGACGGCATCCTCTACCGTAGAGTAGGAGAATTTCCTGGTTGTAGACTGCATGTAATCATTAATGCTCACACGGGGACGAGAACAGTCTGTAATACAGCGGACTTTACCGTCTGGTTTCGAGATAGCGCCTAATGAGTGGACACACTTAGGAACGCTATCTACTTGTGAGACCTTACCACACGCTAGCTCCTCTAAGACAGTGGCTGTTAGGTCAACCGCAGCATCCTCCACGCTACCGTAATTATCACATGTGTAGCGCAGCTTGCAGTCAGTGTCTAGTATATTGAAGCCTTGGCATATACCAGTAAGGATGAACAAATCTTCTGGAGTGGGAGCTACATCCATGCTGCACATAGCACAACACCGACACGGGCGAAGTTGTGTACCGATTCCATTCAGAAAGTAAACACAAGCACACGTCCCAGTATAACAATCCTCAAACAGCGGCATGTGTGTGCCCACTGCTACTTCTACGCACATAATGTAACCAATAGACCCGCGAGCAAGCTTACACGACCGTTTGGAGCAACTGTTGACATATTTAATACGGTAATCCAGGTTTATGTTGCTTGGATCTAGAGTTACAGTCACATTTGTCGTCTGGGGGCCGCCATCTTGTAACCCACAATGCCCCTCGGTACCGATGGGACGACCGGAAGTCAGGCCGGACTTTCCCGAGTCGAACACAATTTCTGTCGTAACGCCATTTTCACGACAAGAAGTACCATTTGACGGGGATAATCCACCAACACCTTCGTGGATTTGGGTGTTGTATCTTGGGGTGTGATTATTTACATGATTAACCTCCGGATTTTGATTATTTTCCGGCGGCCCCGTCTTCGGGATTTCCCGTGATGCCCCGGGGCCAAAATGGCGGCCGATGTTGTGCTTTGTCGTGTTGTCGGGCTGGACACAATCAAAACAGTTCAAATTGTCCACTTCAGTGGCGTCATAACAACTAGGTAAGGGCACACAATGAAGGGGCGACTCCGCCTTGTCATTTATAACTACAGTTTTCCTGTTGCCTGCCCCAGGCTGGGCGTCGATGGTGCTGAAAGGGGACGAGTCGTCAGTCCTGCCAATCCAAACACCACCGACAGTGACTGTAGCCTACGCAGGCCTGGTTGATGGGGACGGGTGACCTGTTATGGAGTAGCACGTTGTGATAGCATGACCGGGTTTGAAGCAATACGAGCAGACATGGGGGAATCGGCATGGGTTGAATGAGCATCCATCCCCGTTGAATTTCATACAATACATTGAGCCGGTATCCACCTGAGAACCCCTGCTTTCCCTGCTCGTTTGGCCCTGGGCCGATGATCTAGCATTACCCTGGTTGGGAGGCTGGTTGTAACCAGATCGCCTGCCTTGACGACTTGAGTTGTAGCCACCCTGGGGGTTTTGGGAATTCTGAGACCTTCTCACAGCTCGGGTGTTATCAGCCCCTAGGTAACGGACACAGAGCTCTTGATCGCCAGCTGTGAAAGCAGATACCCCCGATTTATTGGCCTTTTTCCTGACCCCTTCATCGTACTTGACTAGGCCCCCAGTTGTATAGGACCTAGTTGCGGCCTTCTCCCCCCTAAATACAGAGTGCTTCAGCATACCCCTCACATCATGTCCCTTCTCGTACATTTTCAAAGTAAGCTTGGAAGAGGTTGTCCACAGGTTTTCTACTGACATAGGCTTATCACGGTCTTCTCTCAAAATGAAATGTCTTACGCCAAACTTACGCCTGTTGTGTCTCTTCCTAGAATCATGCCGTCTGCCGCTGCTGCCTGAAGATGACGAGCTGGACGATGAAGACGACCCGCGGTGATGGTGCCGACGACGTCGGCTTGAAGATCTGTGTGACCTCCTCCCTCTGTCACTGCCAGATGAAGTGTCACACTCCTTGTACTTGTGGTGATGCCTACTCCCTTTGTGAGGGTCGTTGCTGTGACGATGACTCCTCTCTCTAGGATAATGGGCACTCTCCCTATGCCCAGGCAGACGAGGAACTCTCCTGTGATGTGACGGCTCAGGCTCAGGGCCAGAGTCCCGGTAGTATTCACTGTCAGAGAAAGAGTCCTGACGCTCACGTGTAGGCAGCACAAACTTGGTCTTTGCCGGCCTCCCCCCTGACGCTGAGTGTGGGGGTTTTGGACCGGGCACAGGACGGCTGGTATGCCAGCCACCACACAGGTGGGTGGGAGGGCCACCTGGTGAGTTCAGCGGTAGTAGACTTGCCAGGTCTCAGTCCTAGTTATAGCGCACACACTCGTGTGTGCCACAGTAAATTGGGTCACGCAATGTTGCTATACATTTATGAGAGAGACTGAATGCAGTTATCATAAAGTGTATCAATATTTGCATAATTGTGTTGAATAATACAAGAAAACAGCAAAAGTATGAATAGACACCATATTGGTGGGAAAAGTTAAATGCTAAAGTGCCTGGACTGGGAAAAAGCTGGTACCACATACAGTTAACTTCAGCTGTATGAAAGCAGGATTAAACCATTACATTATGCAGCTGAAATTGAACTATTATGCAGGAAAGTACTCTCCATTCATGCATATTAATTGACATAAACTGATGACACCAATATGAAACCTACAGTAGAAGTTGCTGTAACTTTACAGCACCCAGTTGCTGTACATGTACAGCAAAATCTACGGAAGCGAAAGTTGCCAGCAACTTTTGCTGTAGATGTACAGTAAAATCTGATGTAAATCTACAGTAGAAGTTGCTGTAAATGTACAGTAGAAGTTGCTGTAAATGTACAGGAAGTCAGTCGCTGTACAAATAAAATCTCTGGGTGGTTCAATATGCCCTAAGTAGGTTGACCCACCCACTGAGGCCCCTTGAACCACATATATTGAACGGTTCAAGTAATCAGCTTTATGAATCTATTATTGGAACTATAGGTGGAATTACTTGCTTTTGTTAGTTTAGCATAGAAATAAATATGGAAAATACATATTCAGTGCACACAAGTCAGTCAATTGTAGTTTCTACAGTAGTGAGTGGGATGGGATCTTAAGAATTTCACTCTGGGAATAAAGGCACTGTGCATATGTTACAAAAGAAGTTATTATAACAATTGGCAAATTATGTATTCTATCACATTGAATAGTACAACCAAACTGTAACATATTTGTGTGTGTCATTCTGTGTGCCTTAATTCTAATAACCTATGGGTTTTTAGATATGTAGGCTTACTTGTTAGGAGGGCCTATGGTAGTCCCTCAAGATAGAGATTGAGGCACCGTTCAAAGTGCCCCAATTTTTGTGGTTCAATGTACCCCATGCCCGCCATTGTAGATAAGGTTGATGTAATTCAAATTACATAATACACTCAGGAGTAAAATCAGGTTCTCCTCAAGTATTTACATTTTAATCTCCATATAGATCTTAGACCAGCAATGTTTTTAACAACCCAAGAACAAAAGTTTAACAATTGCAAATATCTACTTTCAAGGGAAAGATCCTTTAATGTTGTTTGAGTTTCTTCTCAGCATCCCGATATAAACATGATCCGAATCGTCTATATAAGGGAGTAATGCAGTAGGCAAACTGCTGGAAAATTCCCTAAGGGATAGCAAAGACAGTGAGTGGTTCAACGTGCCCAGGTGGTCAAGGTGCCCCTCTCCCCTACTGGAAAGCCAATCAGGACAATCAGTGGACATGCTAGCAAAAAAACAGTTTTGAATTTGCATGTGAAAATTTCGGCATTTGAAAAAGCTACTGTGATATCCAGCTCCAATGAACCGTATTATACAATGTCATTTCTGTTTGCACACTTCATATTCTCTCTATTACTGGGCTATACATGTACCTTTGTTTATATGTCTTGCATATAAGCGCTAGGGCAGAGCTGTCTTTAAATGTTCCCTAATTAATGAAGCACTATAATAGGTTCTTGAATAAGTACCGACTTCCTGCCTTTTATTTATAAGCACCGGGGGTATGTATCCTGCACACAAAATATTAAGTGCCATCCTCATGTCAAAACTCAAGAATTTTAAAACGTTTCTCAAACCATTTTTGGACATTTTCTGGTGTCATATTCCCTGTCATTTCAACTAAATTTAACTATTCTCAAGAATCTCCCACATCTATCTTGTGTATACAACTTGTGCCTTCCCAGGAAATACACACATTTCTATCTTGCGTCATTCCTGAATTCTGTTTGGAGGGTATAGGCTCAAAATATATAAGCACCGAGGCACTCAAAAATGATGGTACTGTATTAATTATTTTCGGCTGTGTATCGACCAATAGATTGTTGATCTATTCACATTATTTCTATATTTCAGCATTTTTCCAGAACGGCAAATATAACTGTTGACCTAGTGACCTTTAGCCATTCGTTAGTTCCAATATGGACCTTGCTCCTATACCTCAGGGCGACACACCCCAGCCAATTATGGTAGAGCATAGAGGAACACTGGAAAAGTAAACTTGTCTCCAGACTCGTCGAAGTGACTATCATAAAGTTAACGAGTCAAAAGTTGTCTAACCTATCAGGTTACCATTCCACAAATAGAATCTGGAGCTGGCAAATGTCAGGTTTCAGGCTGGCAAATGCCAAGTTGGTCATCTATGTCCAGCTAGAAGACCCGCTTCCTTGTCACTTGGACAAGTTTTTGACTCGTTTATTTTATGACCGTCACTTGGAAGAGTCTGGAGACAAGTTTATTTTTTGAGTGAACCTATAACCTAACAATGCCACAATGATCTACCAAAGCACAATAATCATGTATGGTTGGTCTGGGTTATCAAGTGGTTTGCGCGAACTTGGTTTTACCCCGTTAACATGCGCACAGTGTTATTATTCATCTAGTAAGTATGGGCAAGGCAGGTTTCATTGTGAAGTGGTTTGGAACGGTTCATTTGCAACAAGCTATATACAATGTACCATGATACATACCGTTTAATATATACTTCGGATATAAGCGACACAGTTATGTGCAAAGGCACAATTATCAAAGGGAAAGTGGAATTCCGACATGGCCACCGCATTCAATTAAAGAAAGATACATGATTGGCAGACCACTTATCAGAAAGATTTTCTTTCTTGTACTAGAAACGTCACACCTTTCATGCTGAAAATAGCCATGTGTAGAGTACAAATATCAAAGTACTTTTGCAATTCTATGGAAGGGAAAGATGTGAGACGAAATCCCAAAATGGATTTTGCCAGGTATTTTGCATAACACCACTTATTAAGGTCAAATCCCACAACGCGAGAGAGGGTCAGAAAATGTTGTAAATTGGTCTTTTTGCCGACTTTGGGCCCTATTTTGGCTAAGACCGGCCCAAATTGGTTAGAAAGGGTTGCCTTTGTCTTGTGATTTGGGAAATCACAAGGATCACATGAGCCCGGAAGGCCTAGAAAATGTTGCTTAGTGGATATGTCAATGATTTGGCTTATATAGGGGGGACACTCCAAATATCTTTAGGCTAATTGAGAGGGAATAGTGAGGACAAATCATACTGTGAAGTAACTCCCCTCAAACAGATCCATTATCAGTCCTGCATGCAACACTTTGCTTGCCTATTATTGACCACTGTGGGATTTGGAGAGGCACAAGATCATGGGGCAAGTGTTGCGCTTTACAATATTAGCAACAGTTGCCCCTTGTTTATATGTCAATAATCAACACTTTCTGGCCCATTTTTAGCGTTGTGGGATTTGACCTTTAGGTTGGATTTTACATTTAAAGATGTTACATGATATCAACATAGATCTATGGTTATGATACATTAGAAATGTAGAAAATCCTTCATTTAATACAATGCTATAGATAAGCTACAAAGTAGTAGTTTTGCGATTTAGTTTCTTCTGAACAATCCTGCTACCATGCATACTTTAAGGAGTACTTTGTAGGTACTTTGGCAATGATAAAAGGTCTGTATATTGATAATTTGATACGCCATTTTCTGGCATAGTCTGGTATCTATTATATGAAGTTCTGGGTGGCGGATCGCTATCACCATATTTTAATAAACTATACTAAATGTATACCTGAATAAAAGTCAAAAAGGAACAGCGTAGGAAACATATCTTTCATCACTGAAGCATGATGTCATTGTTAATTCTGTGTGTAGCTATTGAACATGATGAATACTTCTATGCAAATAGCTATATCAACCATAATCATTGGTGGAGGTCCACGGGAAAACCAGCCTTATGCAAGGCTGGTTTTCCCTCTAATGAAATAGAGATGAAAACACGACACAAAGCAAAAAGAATATGTTGTCAATATCGGAGTTGATGAATTTTTACGTCAGGAGGAAAGGGTTTTTGGTGAGGTTTTCAAATATGCTCCCACCAAATCTGTTAAATCCTTTTTCATTTTTAGAAGTTCGGTTAGTCAAGCAGAGCAGAGCACCTGCTGTGTATATACATGTACATGCACTACCCTTAGTTACAGATGATGACAACAGCGGGCATGGCGCTACAACATGGCAATATACTGATATACTTACAATCAAGATGACCACTATATAGTTCTTGTGTGAGCACTTTTTTACATTTCTATTTATTGACTTGTTGAACGTCTTTAAATCTTTGAAGCACTATGCCGTTCTTAAAGGTTTACATAAATAGCAATCCCTAAATGCGTAGAAGCGGACAGAAGAGGAAAATGTCCAGTCATAACTGTGTGTGTCCACATTAATCAGCAACAACCACAGACATCATACAGCATACAGGGGGCTCGTTACCCCCTATTAACTCCACTCAATGTTGGTGTAAACCTCTAGGGACCGCATAGTGTGTTAATGCATCATGCCCTTTATCGCCATGATGCATGAATGCAGCCCTGGTGAGTCACTCGCCAGGCTTGCATTGAAGCATCATGCCAACCCTGTGGCGTCAATACACCACCGAAGGATTGGGAGGCATACAGCATAATCCTAGATAACAGATTAAAGCAGTATTCTGCTCTTAAAGGTTTAATAAATACATCTGCCGGTGCGGGTGGGTTGGTGCCTGGCTGCTGCTTGTGGCACCATTGTGTGAACCAATTACCAGGATGGTCCCAGACCTACACAAACACCAATATTGGTGCCGCTACATGCCGCAAAGCTGCTGCAGCATTAGCACAATTAACCCTCTGAGGACCACGTCGTACTTTAATATGCCGTGTCATTGGTCGTCATGATTCATGAATGCAGCCCTGGTGAGTCTACGCCCAGGGTCTACTCGCCAGGACTGCATTTATGTATACTGCGTGAATGCAGCACTGGGGAGTTACTCGCCAGGGCTGCATTATCCATCATTACAATCAAAGGGTATGATGCATTGATACACACTATGCTGTTCGTAAAGGGATAAACCTAGGTACATCACTATTGATGATTTCTGTCGATTCCCCTTTCCATAAATAGATGTTAAAACATACCTGCTTAACGGTCACTTATAGGCCCAAAGGTAAGCAATGATTGTGTCCACATTAGCATAGATATTGTTATATCCTGCCAAGTCCCAGATTGGTAGATTATGACATCAATGCTAATGGGAATAACATGTATTTCCTGGTGTTGAGATGGGAATTCTAACACCCACACGTTAAGTCGGTATATAAACACTACCGGTCATATTAAAAACAAAACACGTTGTTGGAAAGACTAAATGAGTATGTGTGGATATGTGTGTGAGTTAAGTTAAGCGATTCTTATTTCAACCAAGGCCTTGTGACATTAAAATGACCCCTTGATCATGAATTTAATGTTCCAATAACGGCTCCTCTATATTGAGGGTAACAACGTTTAGCTTATACATAGACAAAGGTTCACGAGTATAGTTCCCCACTGAGGGTTTTTTACGAGGCGAAGCCGAGTGAAATAACTCTCAGTGGGGAACTATACGAGTGCTCCTTTGTGTTTATTTCATGTCATAATTAACTATATATGTCGAAATTCCACTTAATTGGTCTGAAAAAGCAATTTTGTAGTGTTTAAATCATCAATTTTAATGATTTTAAAGGCCGTGAAATACAGGCGAGGGTTATTTCACGGGGGCTGTTAAAAAGGCCTTCCTTGGTTAAATCAATATGAGTGCCATATTCACCATGAAATAAAACACAGTATCCTGCTGCTAATGTCCAAATTAGTACAAATCCGAAAAAGTGCTCCCTCTCCCTCAAATGAATTTGTTAATGGGGTAAGGATTTATGAGATGGTAAGAATTCATGGCAATGTGCATGAATTTGGAACTTATCCATATTGATTAAAGATAAAATGATTTATCGTCCATTGCCACATACAGGTTGGCGCGTGTACCTATCGTCGAGGGGGCGGGGGCGTAGAAGGAATATAGCTTCTGGAGAAGTGAAGGCCAAACAGGACATTATTTTACTGAAAATATAGTATAATGCAGGTAATTAAAAACAGTTGAAATCATACAATAGTTTAGATAATAACTTAAATAAACAACCAATAGTGAAGGAAATATGTTGCAACTCTCAATGGACACTTATTGCTTCCCAGATATTGGGATGAACCTTTCAGTTGCTAAAGAAGGTATCACGACGAAAACTGTAAAATGAACAATACAAAAAACACACTAATGAATCGAAATATGTCAATGTGGAAAGACATCAACGTATTGGTAGGTACATGTTGAGGTCAAAATCAATGTGGCCGTGTATTCGGCGGTTTGGATCAGGAATTAATTATTTGTAGTTCACCTGAGATGCCCTGTTAGCTGAGTTCAGACCTAGTGTTGAAGTGTTACTATGCCGACCGGCACCACGGCATTACTCATGTACATGCATGCATAGAGGCCTCCACACATAGCCCACTCTGTGTGTGTATCTATAACATCAAAACAATAAACTATCAGTGCGGTCAAAGAGTCAGCAGAGTGATCTCTCGTTAATCATCTTGTGGGTGTTCGAGGGGGGGGGGGCGTACATCAGGGTTACGAAGTAGGTTTGGGGGACTCTTCACAAATAGTACCATAACGCCTTTTTAAAGCAGATTTGTTTCTGGTTTGTTTTTTTCAACTTCTTTTTCATTGAACCGTTCATAACATATATATGTACAACAAGCGATGGATTAAGACCTTCCCTGATTATTTTGCGGGGATCATCCATCCAGTGAAATTTATACTCTATAGTTTATCACTCGGTTTAACACATCCAGATAACCTTTTGGCTCCATCACAGTCTGGTAGTTGAACTGTTTACAATAGATATATGATATTTTTCAGATGGGTGGGGTGAGGTGGTTCAAAGAAACAAACATGTTTCTCCGTTTTTCTTCATATTTGAGGATGCGTTCATATTCACATAAGCTAGAGCTCACATTGATGAAAACACGCTGGTGATACAACCGCTTACAGAAAGACTTTTTATAAATGCAAAAAGATAAAACAGAACACAGGAACAATTGAATTTTATTCATGGGCAGTAGGAGATTGGACAGGCGTTCCCACGGGGCCCTCTATAGGTCTTCTACAGGTTATCAATACGATTCCCCTTTACAGTACCCCTCCCCTGTACATTTACCCTCCAAAATTATATATCTGACAAGTAGGCCAGTTATAAGCTAAATTATACATTATAAGATTGACTGAAGAAGGCAACATCTGAAGTGTGGTCTCAGTAAACAAAGTAAACATGTCCACCAAGCTGGTACCCCTACAGTAACAGTCGGAGTGGAGCTGGGACAGGTAGGTTACTCACACTATACAGGGCGGATGTGGGTTTAAGAGTTTTAGTTTCTGAGCCCTGCTTATACTTATCGGACACAATCATCTGGATAATAATGCATGCTGCATTGGTTATGACATCATAATATGCTTATCATTCTGAACATATTAAGCTGTGGCACTGGTAGCGGGTACACATTGACATATAGAGAGTAGGTTAAATATGACATAATTTGAATGGTAGAGGGAGAGGCGACTTCCCGTTAGGATAGATTCACCTTAAGTCGGACACATACCTTGAGACGGACAGTTGATTTTGTGGTCAATTAAGCATTTTAAGCTCTTCATTTTTGAACTAGGGTAAAGTGTAAGTGTTATTCTTTCCAAAAAACATACACTAGAAGTAGTAGTTTACATGAGTACCCTAAAATGTCACTGTCCGTCTCAGGGTATGTGTCCGACTCATGGTGAATCTACCCTATACAAGCTGCTGCGTTAATACCTGACACTTTTGTTACCTCCATTTCACATTTAAGACATCCAACAGAGGATTTGGCAGCAGTATGTTTAAACTAGATAATCTAGATATGAACACTTGCCAAATAACTGAAAGTGTCAGAATACGGCCGACAGTCGCTGTTGTTCATGTGTATGGAATCAGCCTATACTGTTTACTAAACTAAAGTATATTGCTATCTGATTGAGACTACAGGTATTGCCAAGTAGATCTTTATATTTATTTCAAATGCGATAGACCATGTGCTTTATCAGTGTTTGGTAACAATGAGGTTTATTAGTATACGATTAAAGAGCTATAACTGCAAATTGCACCAAACTGCCACTCATAATTACAATGGCTCGTTTTGAACCATAATACTTATCTTTGTGTCAGACAATATGTGCTAGAAATGTGTTCTTTCTTAAGACATATTAACCCTAAATGAACTACATTTTGTAGAATTATTTGCGGTTGACCGGACATGTTTGATACCACAGGACTAAGAAGTAACACATATTACACCTAAATGAACTACATTTGTAGAGTGGTTTGCAGTTGACCGGATATGCTTGATACCACAAGATTAATGCAATACATACAGTATTATTGAGGCATGATAAAGAGGCGCGTTTCAGGTAACTTTGTCCTATAGGGAACAGGGCTAACCCTATAGGCTTTTCACCCAATTCACCCAGGCTTCACCCAATTGAAAAAAAAAGTTATGGTGTTTTAGCCATGATGCACCAATGCAGCACTGCATTAGTGGCGGGCATGAATGCATCACCAGTGAGTCACTCGTTAGGACTACAATCATGCATCATGACCCCAATCATGACGACCAAAGGCACAGCGCATTAAAACTCCATGCTGTCTATGAAAGGCTAAAACCTATGTAAGTTGCATAAACTGCATGGAACCGAACTAAAGTATGCAGTGCCAAGTTGAGTTCATTCAACTTTTTCAATTAAGCCAACTTGGCATACACATTAGAAAGTTTCTGGTTCTGTGCATTTTATTTCTGTCAGATTGAGTGGCTTAATCCACATGGCCGCTATAATCGACTTATTTGCTGGTTTAAACCCATTACAATATTTACATGCAGCAAAACGTGCTGCATGAGAAGAGAATGTCGCGCACTTGTCATAAAACAGATTGTAGGGTTTGGTGATATATGGACACATTGTGCTGTTGTTACTACTTATACTGTACCTGTGAAAATTATAAAGGTTTCTTTGAAAACGCACTTTAAAATAATATATAGCCAAGTCTGAGGGTCACCGGCCGTATACAGCCATTCTATACGCAATTTACATAGGGAATGTATGGCAATTATATCCATATACGGCCGATTTATGCTCTGTGGACTGTGGCCATAATCACTCTTCGTGAACTGGAATAGATTGGTAGGTCGGCGTGAAAGCTTAATAAGTTAAGGTTATTTTGCATATAGTGAGGAACCCACTCTTACGATTTGAGGAAAGTTTTTAACCATTCTCTCAGGACAACATAGCGCTGTATAGTACCCTTAAAAGAAAAGACCAGTGTAATTTCAAGTGGCGTTATGTATATGAGGCATTGGTATTGATTTATTAACAAGGAAGCCTTTGCTGTTCAGATATTAATCTATCGCTCCTCTACTCTAAAGCTAAGTAACATATCATCTGTGTACTACAAGTAGACCCCGCCAGTGTATACATAACTATGCTAATGTATCCACCACAATATACATGTGTATTATGCATACGGCCCTCCCTGCATTCAATCTTCTCAGGAATATATCTACAAGGAACATTCAAATCGTATATGGACAAGTCTATGGTTGACACTGTGTCTCACTCCCTGGAGAGTGTGTGGGCTCACTGTCCCAATGTAGATTGTTAATTCTATCTTTGTACCCAAAGGAACTACAAACAAAGGAACTCTTAACATCATACTTGCATTATCCATTTAAATATTTCCCTCACCGGTATGGCAGAACGTGTTCTACTTTTACATGAATATTTAGTCAATAAACCTATTCAAAAAAACAACAACAATATATCCTTACATAAGTACTATCAATATATGCAGCATTTAGCATTTAAACCTGAAATATAGAAGAACAGAGTGACGTCATAAAGGACCACATTTCTACCCAGCCCTACCGATCCTATACAAATACAGTACATTTGACATTGGCTGATAGTGCACCAAACAGCTAATATACCATTAAAGAGCTATTCATTCTATTCATGTTATAGTTCCTGACCCCATTACGTTGTAATTTCATGAAGAAAGTTATTAACAAGGCCACAAGAGCAAATGTAAATGAAAGAGATAGAAAATACAAAATCGTCTGCACCTTCACGACCCTATGATTGACCCTTGAGTGGCCCTTAATTGGCTCTCATTGCATATGGTCTAGATTACCGAGCAACCAATCAAGAGGTCATCAGTAGTGTCTATAGACCAATCAATAGAGATGGGCTGAGTGTGTCTGGGTGGACTTTGGTCTCATGTGACGTAATTTCTGACCTGGTCTGATCAAATGTATTTCAGTTTTAATGCTACATAGTGCAGATTTTGATAGAATGTATGTCCGAATATTGCTTATCAATGCCAGTACTACTAATAGAAGGGCACATAGAATTATGCTGGTCTTTTCTTTTAAATGATTACATAGTATGATGTATCGTCCCTGGTGATTAGTAATAACCTATAAAGCATGCTGCACATGCAGACAAGCATGATGTATGAAGACTTCGTGAAATTCCTGTCTGAAACCATCGAGTTTTGATATGACATTTTTGAATGGGTATCATAGTTATGACATTGATATAATTATGGGGATGTTCTTACCAGTATATAAACATGTACAGACATCTATTGGAGACGTTCAATTATCGGATTGCATAATCTATATTATGAGCCTTTACACCCTATCGCAATTATTGATGATGTGTAGCCGCTCTTCTTGAAGGAATCCCAGTTTATCGACTTGCACTTTCATTCACCACACCTTGACGTTGAAGTTATAAATATTCATTCACGACGCTCAATGATGGGATTGCATTTAGTTCCGACTGAGGCTTCATAATTTATTGTAATTATTGCGTGATGATCTGCGTGTTCGTGCACCGCCTCCAATCAAGGAATGTCAGAACGTCAATCAAGGTCTGAATGAGGGTTGACCCTTTAAAACCCTTTAAGGACGGATGTCGCTAAAAGATGACGTTTGTCATCATGATGCACCGAGTAACTCGCCGGGGATGCATTGGTGCATCATGCTGACCCTCCGGGAGTGTTTCAACCCCCTAGGGTTAGCATGATGCTTGAATGCAGCACTGGTGAGTTACTCGCCAGGGCTGCATTCATGCATCATGGCGACTAAGGGCATGATTTTTTAAGGCATTATGCCGTCCTTAAAGGGTTAAGGGGCCGCATATTGATTTAATGCCCTTGTGGTGTAGTGCATGAATGCAGTGGTGGTAACCCTGGTTGTGCGGCCATAGATGTGTTAAAGAGACTGATTCAACCCCTTATATATAAGTATGACCCACTCAATGCCAGCACCCCCTAGGCACTCCCACATGCCTAAACACATGTTACTCACCCTATATTATTTACAATTCAAATGGTATTATATCATTATAATTATATTCACGCACATATAACCCTACAATATATCGTGGCGACACTGCATTGTACTGGCCTGCAGTGCCATATGTGGTAATTGTAGGCCGTAGAGGCATATGGTTGGCTGTGGCTCCTTATGGCTATGTGTTCTTATAGCTGAGGCTACCCGATTTTACCTCAAATCGGCGCTATTCTCACAATTCGGACTCAAGCCATGAAATCATAGGAGTGGCCTATACCTTATGTAGGCAGGTACGGTAGCCCCACCATAGGTGTATGTTTATAAATAGTGTTTATGTTTATAAACAAGTGGAAAATAAACTTGCTAAATAACACGATTTACGTCCGGATTTACGTCCTGATTTTGCAGGCCGATTTTGGCTCCCGATCTCATATCAAACTGGTTTGATTTTGATCTGTCTGAACAGTACGATCTCTAGGCCTATGTTTATACCTGATCAAACTACAATATACCTATGATGAAATGTAAATATAAACAAACCCTCAGATTCTCTTGATCGATCTGTGTTTTTCATGATATTCTTTACTGAAGGGAATGCTATGGGGTTCTCATATTATGGGATTGTGAGAATTTCCCAAAAGAAATCGCGTAGTGGAGCCCCAGCTTTAAGCGAGAGTTACGTGGAGTTCAACACGATCAGCCAGTGTACAAATTCTATGATTATTACAACTCTGGAACTCCAGGTGGCGCCAGATATATGTATACACTGATACAGAGAGCATTGACAGGGATGCCACCTTTTTCTGTTTAGCTTCAATTCCTGCATTAAAATCAAAGCAAATATCCTAAGGGAGTGATCATTTATTATCGACAGGGGGGGTGGTGGGTTTGGGGGGGGGCAAAAAAATTTGGACCCCTTGACCGGGGGGGGGGCAAAAAAATTTGGACCCCTCTTGTTGGGGGGGGGGGGGGCAAAATAATTTGACCTGTTTTGAGCCAAAAAGCCCACGCGTTACTATGCTTCAAAGGGCCCGCGCGCGAGCCGATTTTCGACCCTAAGGGTGGGGGGGGTAAAAAATTTTGATCCCTTGACCGGGGGGGGGGGGGTAAAAAAAATTCGCGCGCTCTGCGCGGAAACCCACCACCCCCCCCCCTGTTGTTAAAAAATGATCACTCCCTAAATATGTTCTACGAAATTCGTGTTCTATGCAATACAGGTAAAATTTTGTATCGGCCTCTGATGTTATTTAAGAGACCATGTGCGCGAACGGCACATGTGTAACTCCAAAAGTCACGTGCTTGTCGGTCTCTGGTCACAAGTATACGATAAACCCTTGGAGACACCAGACATGACGGAGGTCTAGGTATTAGATAAACTCCAATTTAACCTGGATGAGTGGGGATAACCATGGTAGACGGGTGGGCGCCGTCCTCAGGCCTGGTCTGTGGTTAATGCGGCCAGCATACTGTTTGCTTTCCCTCTAAGAGAGCTTTGAGCAAAGTACCACCAAGACTATAGCTATTGGGAAATAAATTATCACATTATGTATGAAGAAAGTATGACAGCAATACAAACAATTGTATATATACCTTTAAACATGACATTGTCTGCATGGGGTTTCACGTCTGCATGGGAAAGTAATTAATACTAGTTGGATTATGCAGAGTAAAAGTATTTTCCTGGATTTCAAGTCTTCTTATAGAGGACCTGTGTTCAAGGGCCTCTAATTGAAGATGTCTGGGGTTTTCTTTAGTTTGTAGTTTGATTATCTATTGACCATAAAAAAACACAAACGTGATTTTCATCCCAGAGTGTGATATTTGGTCGGTAAATAAAAGTAAGCAAATTCCTAGAGGCGTAGGAAGTACACCTTTATTGGGGGCCCCGGGGTGCCCGACCCCGCCAGCTTTAAGCATCATATTTTGCATTATGGCCCATACACATACTTTTATGGGCATTTCAAGGAAAAGAAGTGTTTGAGGCCCCGTCGGTTCTGATTTGGGACCCAGGCCCCATTCTATAGGTGACCCGTTTTAAGGAAATGGGTCGGAAGTCGCACTTTTAAGAGCCAAGATATGGGCATTTTAAGTAGCATAGTGTGGAAAAAATACTATTTTTGAAAAATGACTGACAATTTTCTAACATAAGAATAGTTACCTTCTTTCAAACTAAGTTAAAAACCAAATTTCTACCCTCATTTCCCCAAAATGATGGCCATGTGATCTACAATTGTATTGTATGATATAGTTAATTCAAATGTTAATTGTCTTATTTTAATTAATTTCCATTTAAATCAATAAAAATGTATAAAAAATATTGCCTAAGAGTGAATATTGGGCAATATACCACTTGTCATATATCAAATGAAAGAGCTGTATGCCAAACTTCACGTCGACATTCCTTACCAGGAGTATCGGCCCGGCTCTAATAACTTATACACGGATACCTACCGATGATGCAATCATCACTGACTGTCTGCTACTGTGCTCCCTCCTCATATAATATGTGACCCTGCATCAACTACATTAACACATACTCGAGAGACATTATAAATTTTCAACCTAATACAGTCAGTGTCATGTTTATTTAGTATATCGTTTACTTAGTAATGTAACGTGTTTTCTTACATGAATTTTCTTACTACTGCATGCCCTAATGTATTCAGAGGTCTGCGGAGCCCTGGGAATGCATCAGGAGCTTTTTCTCACCCCCCCCCCTCGGGCAACGGCCTTGGTTTTTGAAAAACCCACCTATAAAAACTTCATAATACTCAATGTCTATAGACCACCAAACCATGACGCCACTTCTTTCTTTGATACATTGACTGAACTTATCACTGACATCGACAGGGACAAATATGAGTTATGGATTATGGGTGATTTTAACGCCAATGTTCGCGAGAGGAACTCTGCCCCGGCAAAGTTGCTATTTGATTTGTGCAGAACCACTAGTATTAAGAGATTCATAAATGACATAACACGTCCTAATGATAATGACAGTGGCGGTACTTGCTTAGACAACATTCTTACTGATTGTGAAACAGTGGAGTTCTAAACTGCCTAGTTTCAGATCATAATGCTATTTTTGCTAGCAGAAAAAAGGGAAAGGAGAGTAGACATCCTACTAGCTTTACTGGTAGGTCTTACAGGCATTATGATAAAGATGATATGCTGGAGTTCCTGACAGACATTGACTGGTCTGATTTTAATGCTACCAACGACCCAGACCAGCAATGGACGTTCATCTATGATTGGCTAGTCTATTACTTAGATATAACTTGCCCAGTAAGGGATTTTGTCATAAAGAAGCAATCAGATCCATGGGTCAGTCAGGAAACCCTGGAGCTTATAAATGACCGGCATGACATGATTTTAGAGATGCGCAATACCAACAGTAGGGGGCTTGTAAAGCAGGTTCATAGGATAAAAAATAGAATACATCGCCAGCTTGAGAATGCGCAGGGGAATTTTGTCATACAGGTTCTTGAAGCTTCAGCAGGAGACCCTAAAAAATTCTGGAGGGAGATAAACGCCCTAGTAAACCCTGTCACTAAGAACTTAACTATTCAATTGGTGAATGATCTAACGGGGGAAGTCATCCCAGTTGATAAAACTGCCGACTACATAAACGAGTATTTTTCCAATATTGGCAATGATCTTTTTAGTAAAATGCCTCAGGCAGGCCTTTTATTTCCAGAGCCAGACCTAGGTGATGTCAGTGCCGATGAACCGGATCTCGACATCAATGAATTAATTAGTGATGACATAGTTAGGGATCTAGTTAAGAAGATAAGTATAGATAAATCGAGTGGCCTTACTGGCATTAACTCCAGAGTTTTAAAGGACGCTCTACTTTTCCTGGTACCGGAACTAAGATTAATTTTCAAAAATTCTATCGTTGAGGGCATCTTTCCCAGTTCTTGGTCGTGTGGCACCCTCGTACCCATACCCAAAAAAGGTAACCTATCTAGTATTAAGAATTGGAGACCGATCACGTTGCTTCCCTTACCAGGAAAGCTGTTAGAAAAGGTAATACATAAGGTATTGTCTTCTCATCTAGAAAATGAGGCGTTACTGTGTAAAACACAATTCGGCTTTCGAAAGGAAAATGCACGGGTGACGCAGTTTTCAATGTACTCAAAGATTTATATGCAGCAAGAGATGACAGTAAACTCACAGCAGCATGCTTCATCGATTTCTGCAAAGCTTTTGATAGTGTCCACCACCCAACCTTAATACAAAAAATTATGGCCCTAAATATAAATCGAAAACTGAAAAAATGGCTAATGGAGTACCTAGCCCACAGGTCACACTGCACCATAGCTAATAACACCAAGTCAGGGCAGTCAGGAGTGGCCTTTGGGGTCCCCCAAGGCTCGATTTTAGGCCCTTTATTATTTATCCTGTTCATAAATGATCTCCCTAACTGCATTGAAAACTGCAAAGTCACCATGTATGCCGACGACGTTATAATTTATGTATCGGGTAACGACCCTGCGATGGTCATACAACTCCTACAGGAAGATTTGGACAGGGTGGGTAACTGGTGTAACCAAAATTTCCTTACTATTAATACACAAAAAAGTATGGGTATGTTCTTTGGGTCGGAGGGGAAACTTTCTAACGCTGGAAATCTTGTAATAAATATAAACGGGACTAATCTCCCCACCTGTAGCGTGTACCCTTATCTAGGCGTAGACCTTGACAGCAGGCTGAGTCTGACCCGCCAAATGAACCGTATTAAAAAGGGTTTTGGTAACAAACTGTTCAAATTGCGAAATTTAAGTTAAAAACTCCCCCAGAAGGCAAAGTTAAAGGTATACAAAGTCATGATGCTACCCAGTCTCGAATATTGCTCGTTCTACACTGGCAGCGCGCATTGTGGGGAACTGGCGAAATTGCAGAGGCTCCAGAATCAAGCCTTAAGGGTCTGTCTTGGAAGGGGTATACGCAGCATAAGCATAGGTGGACCTGCACAGGGACTGCGATACTGAGCTGCTAGCTAGGCGTCGTAAAATAGCTTTACTTATGTTGATGTGGAAAAAGGCACATGGCGGTGAAATTGTTGAGCAGGCTAACATTAGGACAAGGGGGTGACTTAAAATTATGTTTTGAAAAAAGGAGGGCTAAATCTAGTTTTTATCAGAAATCACCGTACTATAGGGGTGTTTCACTCTGGATACCCTAACAGGGGAAACACAGAAACTCCCTACTCGCCGACGCTTTAAGCATGCAATAGACAAGCTGCCTCTACCAGATCCTACATAGCTGACGCTAATTTAATGCTAAATATCACCTAATTGCGATTATTTCACAACCTCACTATAAAACACCATAATCACTGTTTGCTATGTAATGGAATTAATGTGCATCGTTGGACCAAAAGAAACAAATTGTAAATTCTTCTTGTGAACGACGAAAAACGTTCGTTACAGAACGATTTCGTTCAATAAACAAATTCAAATTCATATACGAATCTGGCAATATCAGATCATTTTTATATCCGCGTCTTCCGATCCATTTCGTTAAAACGGGTCTGGACTTGTGATAACTACTTTTAAAATATTTCATGATGTATTTGTTCCATGATGAGTTACGTCTTTTCAATATGATTCACTTCCGTACCATTCATTTTTCCATTAAAGAATAATATAAGATAAGGTGAGGCGCCACTACCCATTTTTTACTCAAATCGGCGCCATTCTCACAAATCTGACTCAGACCATGAAATCATTTGGTCATATACTTTATACAGGGAGGTATTGTAGAACCTGACGTAGGTTTGTGTTTGTAAACATATATGCATGTGTGGGCAGCCAAGCAGAAAGGATACTCCGAGGGGGATTAGTTCCAATTTTAGCCACCAGGGGCCCCACCATTGCCCAAAATGTAATAAAAAAGCAAAAAATGGCTCTGGGTTACTTTTTCTCTGTAGAATACAATAGGATTATAAAAAAAAATCCATTTTTGGTGAAAAGCTTCCATATTTGGAATGGAAAAATAACGTTTTAAAGCCTAAATGGGTGTCTTGGTTGATTTGGGTTGCCATGGAAACATGATCGTCATTCCAAATAGAAGAAAAAATTAAGCCTATCGATAGAATGATTCATGAGGATTGCTATGGTCAAACAGACTTAAATTAGCATTCCTAGATCGAATTTCATGATCAAAGGAATAAGAAATGTGTGATGAATTTCTTATTACCATATATAATTATGCGAATTAGATAGTATTATCTTGGAAACTATGAGACTGAGAGCTTATTGGGACCTCGGATAGGGCAATACCCACACATATTCATAAAGCCATTTCTCAAACAGTAGAATTGATATCTCCTTGTGGAATATATCATTGGAAAGCTTATGACATCAATTTTAAAGTTGGCTTTTTCCTTGGAGTACCCTTTTCCCTTGCCTGTACACACATTGTTTTTGTAATAAATACTCCTACACTCAGGTAAATCAGTCAGTCACCTTAAAGGGTCATGTCAGTTGAAGCACTACGCCGTCTTGAAAGGGTTAATGCCTTGCAGGCATGATGCATGAATATATCGCTATTCGGTTGAAGGAGTCAAACCTCCCTCAATGGGTCGTTGTCTAAGAGTCATGATGCATGGATACATCACTGTCCAGTTGAGTATCAAGCAACCTTTAACGGGTGATTGGCTAGGATGTATGATACATGAATGCATTGCTGTTCCAATGAAGCAGTCGGCCATCATTTAAGGGCCATTGTCTAAGAGTCGTGATGTATGAATGGGAGCACTACGTCGTCCTTTGATAAAGGGATATTACATAGCAGTCGTAATGGGTCATGATGCATGAATACATCACCATCACCCAACTTTGGAGGAATTGTATGCAGTGGCGGCGAACAGGGGGGGGGGTGGGGGGGGGGGGGGGCGGGGGGGGCGGGGGGGCTTTTTGGGAAACAAACTCAGAAACCCCTAGAAAACACTAATCTCATGATAAAATTCCTATAATTTTCTCAAATGACAAACTCAAACTCCATCAGAACACATCAATTCAAGTGTAAATTCGCCAAAAATGTCTAAAGACCATTCAAAACCCACACCGAATGCGCCAATGTTAAGAAAACTTCCTAAATTTTCCAGTGGCCTGCGCCCCCAAGACCCCTATTCAAGACTCCCTCCAACCTACACTCATTGGGTTTTGGGACATGGGCCCCCACCCCCAACTTTATCCACTTTCCGCCGCCCCTGGTAATGAAGTAACCCCCCACAGGCTAGGTTACTCCTGGCCATCTCTTGGTTACCACAGGCAGAGGTTCATCCGGATACACCCATGCACTAAGACATAGCAAAGATGCACTTAAGACAAATACACTTTGGACAGAGATTGGGTGGTCGGGGTTAGCAGTATTGCCCCAATTGCACCACATTAGACACAATCTAAAGTATTCTTTTCAACCACAAGCTCTGATGATCCCATATGCTCCACTTGATATTTGTATTCATAATTTATCATTCTATTCATTTTCAATTATAGATTCAGTAGAACTTCTCGTAAAAGTTTGCAGTAACAATTCAAAGTTGACACCCTGGACAACCCACTGTCACCTCAACTAGCATAGATTTCTCTGTGTGCATGCATTAAAATTCCTCTAACATATATCAGTCTCTAAGGGTTAGGGAGTGATCATCTTTTTAACAGCAGGGGCGAAATTTTTACACCCCCTCCCCCCCCCCCCCCGGTCAACATTTTTTACCCCCCCTCCCCCTCCTACGTGCCCAAAATCGGCGCTTGCGCATTTGAAGCATAGTAACGCACTGGCTTTTGGTCTCAAAACAGGCTAGACTTTTTTGACCCCCCACAAGATGGGTCTAAATTTTTTACACCCCCTCCCCCCCGGGGCAAGGAGTCTACTTTTTTTTGACCCCCCCCCCCCCTGTTCTTAAAAAATGATAACCCCCTTAAGTATTTTGCATGCAGATGTATATCATCGACTTCCTGTCACATGTGGTATTATTAGAGTATTATGACATTTTGACAGGCCAGGTTGAAGAGCCAACAGATCAGTGGACAATGTTACACATGCATTTAACACCAGGCGGAGCCGCGGCATTGTACCCTGAGGATACTATAAGGACTGATTGTTGAGCTCATGAGTCTAAGAATGTTCTGAATATACCAACCTAGAGGAAGAATTTTCACGTTTTCCTGAGGTAATAGGCTCAAATGACGCCCCCCCCCCCCCCCCCCCCCACCCCTTGGTGCGTACATACGTTATGGAAGGCCCCAAGAACACTTGGTGAGGCAGTTTTATTCTAATTGAAAAGAATGTATACGATGACCCGCTAAAACTCAACAAATTGGGGATATTTCTCAATATACCAGGGTACCCTGTCTTGATAGCCCAAAAGCGGGATTTCCCATGATGAATTTTTTCCCCTGGCCCTTGAGAAATGTTGTCACCCAACTCCCTTGTAGGATATTTTTCTTTCCTTCCGCCCAAAATTTTTTCTGCAAAGGACTGAAATCCAAGTTATCAAAATGATGGAGGTGGCCTAATTACTGAAGCTTTCACAATATGACAGTGTAATATTGCATGCTCCTTTAAAACACTGGTCAGAATGTATCAGGTGCTATCCCACTATCAATGAATAAACAGGGGGAAACACATTGGGAATTGAGGGGAAAGCAAAAACAGAAGTTTCTCATATGATTGATTATTTTATTCGTCCATCATTGTTTTTCTTGCTCATATTATTTCAAGTCTGCATTTTATCAATCCACTGACAGCAGTTTATCTACGTAGAGAAGCTATATGTAGTTCAGCCATGCATAAACGAGGCATTTCTGACATGTATATTGGTGGAGATTTAGGTATACATTATATGTACAAAATGAATAGTGACAAAATCAGCAAATAAATCCCTAGTCTCGGTAGTCGGCAAACCTCTTCATCGGTTGTCTTGGACGATGATAGTTTTGTGTGGGTAATCGTCCATGGAGACAAACAGGTACCGGAACTCATACTTCTCCCCCTCATTCTGAAACAGCAACAAAACACTTTAAAGTTAGGCTAAACAAGTTTTTTCAAGGATTAAGATTTTTTTTTAAATCTTCTGATCTCTGGAAATCCCCTAGGACCCACGAACTTTTATGTTGCTTTGGGTTTACCGGGATATCTAGTCAGATTATAAGTTTTAAATAGGGCATATATAATACAATATTGTCATCTGTATTACAGCAATATATATCAAATATTTGCAATGTTATGAACAAAGAAATCAATTTGGGCAATAGAGTATATATAATCACCTTATCTTATGGTATTGTTATGCTATGATAATTTGTATAAATCGTGTGTAAACTCCCTCCTCTTGTTGCCGACCTGTATTCGACGTAATAAACGCACATTCCCTAATGAGCGCATCCCCCCTTTTGGACCCATTTTAGACAATAAATCCCCAAAAAATATATCAAATTTTGAGCCAAAATAAATTAGTAGTTACTAAAACTGTGTCTAGGATAAATTGTTAAACGCACTGCGTGCTTATTACATTGTATAACATACTCCAACAGCAAAACATTTGGGGGGAAATAGGAGGGGGTGTGCACTTAATAGGATTACTCTTTTTTTTTGTTTGAAATATTTATTGTTTTGTTTGAAATATTATTTCAAGCGCACTGTGCGCTTATTACGTCTATTATGGTATTTGCTAGCCTGGGGAGACTTACCTTCCTGACTTCCAGTTGGGCCGTGCCTTTACCCAGAGGCCCTTCTACGTAGAACTTCATCCGCATTATCTTGACACCATCAACCTCGAATTCTGTGTGACTGGAGCAGAGTAGGAAAATATTGATGAAAAGGGTGCCTTTAATTTACAATTGTCTTTTTTATTTCTGTATTGTAAAAGGTATGGGTACATAATATAAGAATCTGCGTCAATTTAATGACTGCATGTTGCTTTAATGTATCATTCCAGTTATCTGCATGATGCATGAATACATGTATCCCTGGCTAGTAAAACACTAGGGCTGCATTTATGCATCATGCCGACAAAGAGTATAGCATAGTAATGCACTTTGCGGCCCTTATGGCACAGCCCTTTAAGGACTGCATCCTGACTCAATTTGATACCTTTTTGTATGCCGTTTGATGTCATAAATCCAGCCTGGGCGATTAATCCGCCAGCGCTGCATTCATACCGACCATATCTATAGGACTTGATAGACTCCCCAATGCTCAGCATGGTGCACCAATAGTGCCAATACATCACTGGTGAGTTACTCGCTGGTACTGCGCTGCTGCATCATGGCGACGAAGGTTGGCTTGAGGCATCATATCGTCCTTAACCCTTTATGGACGGCATAATGCTCATGCCTTTGTCGTCATGATGCATGAATGCAGCACTGGCGAGTAGTTCAAGTTCAAAAAGATGTTATTTATTCTAGGCAAACGGTACAGTCCCTTAACTCCCCAGTGCAGTATTCAAGCATCATGCCGACCCGACATGGTTCTGACACTCCCGATGGGTCAGCATGATGCACCAATGCAGCCGGTCCTGGATTGGTGCACCATGACTACAAATGATATCTGTCAGTCATGAGTTGTAGCTTACTTGGTGTGCCTCCTCCTGCCCCGCCGTGACATCTCACCGTACCCTTTAAGGGGCGTCCCCAGGTTGTCCGTTACCTGAGGGTGTCAATCAGACCATCGTGTTTTATAACAATATTATTTACAACTTTTTTTTTTTTAATCTGGGCACGGTAGATCTATAGGCCACTAGTCCCAGCTAACAAGCATATCACTTTCTTAAAATGTAGGCCTACTGATCAGAATTAAAATACTTTGATTTAAGACTTGCTCTCTAAATGCATGCTTTTAAGTCTTATATATTTGAGAATAAATAAATTTTGGACTTTTGTCTTCATTATTGTGGTAGTGTGAAAATAGATAACGCATTTGTGAATTATCTACTACTGGTACCAAACACATGTTGGTTATAATTCTTACCTCTTCATTGTTCTTGCACAATTTAAATGCTCGTGTGTAAACTCCATTTGGACTTTGCCCTGAGAACAGCTCCCGTCCAATAGCGAAAAACATAAACCCTGTGGGGGAAACAATATGAACTTAATACGGGTAACATCTTTCAAATTTATTTCACTTTAATTTCTCCCAGTATCGGTAGTCTATGCACACATCGGACTTCCTGTGACTTCCTAGTGCCCTTGTCTTTAGGGAGTGCATCAGGTTCAGCATAGTGCTTGAGGTGAGTTACTCTTCATGGCTGCAATTATGCATCATGACGACAAAGGGCCTATATTGTTTTGACTTTTTTTCTAAATGCATTATCATGGTGTCCTTAGATACAATAGTTATCCTGCTGCTTTACCTGTGACTGCCACACCGACCACAACGATCCCCGTGTAGGTGGCGTCCTTCCCTGCCCGTTTGACTGCAAAAAAAGGGAAGTTGAAATTCTTATTTCATAATAAGGGCAGGCCTAGGCCCACATTTACCGGGGGTACATCTTCTACATCAAGATTAATCTTCGATTATTGTTCATGTTTATAAAACTGACTGAACTGTCCATGAATTTAGAACACCATTTTAATATTTAACGATTTTCGACCTGTCAGGACTCCTGGTCGGGGGGGGGGGGGGTAAATCATTTTTAACGATTTTTTTGGGAGGATAGACATACCAGTACCGGTATTCTGAAAGGATCAATTGGCCAACTGTCAAACAGGATCATACCCTTTTCTCCAGTTGTGAGGGCGGTCCCCTGGTTGTCATCCTGCTGAACAATATCTTTTCGTTTTGCAGCTGCCCCTCTTGTAATGGGAGCTAACATAACATTTGCCCTGGAACTCACATCTTGACCCAAAAGTTGTCTCCCCTGCCCAACTCCAACTCCAAGGAATCTGCTGAAACATCTAGCACTTTTTAGATGTAACGGTTGTGATGAAATGTGATTTGGGTGTGTCAATAGAATGACATTTTGTGAACTTGGCCTTATGACACATTTGACACGGGTGATAGCATAAAGCTTGGAAAAATGCCTTTGAGAACACCCAAGGCCGAACACAGGGGCCGCGCCGCCACGGGCGAAACCACTTTTGACAAGTGAAGCTGGCACCACGAGCGACTGCATTCTCCGATATTTAACTGTAATGTTGATGAATGTAATCACCTATACTCTCATTGAAACGCCGAGAACAAAAGGTACCTAACGGTAAGCGATAAAACGCATATAACTTTGTATAAAGAGGTAATTTTGGTGAAAATCGTGTGTCAAAACCGCAAACGAGCAGCCGACAGGAAGTTCCCCTTATTTACATCCGGTGTCCTGAGCATGCGCAGCGGAGCAGAATCCAATGGCGGCCGAGAAGCAGCTGACACACAAACAATAAGGTAAATATGTCCAAAACTTTATATTCCCTTCATAACTTGGACTTATGTTGGACTACAGTAACTCATGAGTGTATCCCCCTTGCATGGGTTATGTTTGTTTGGTGAGCTACACCTACACATGTCCGTAGTCAGACGATTTTTGACCTCAGAATCTCTCATTTGAGTTTCGAATTATTTTGTGTGACTTGTCACTTCTAAAAACTTCAGTTCTCACCTACTACCTAGTCTGTTTAGTTAGTATTTATAAACTACCCTTTAATTCTGTACTTCTGCCTGGGCTACTTTTGATGTGTTCGAATATCGAGCAATGACTTTAACTTGTAGAGGTACCATTCATTTATATATGCATTTATACTATAGTAGGACACATTGGTGGCATTGATTTAGGCAGTGATCATTTTTTAACAACAGGGGGGGGGGTGGTGGGTTTGCGCGCGGAGCGCGCGAAATTTTTTACCCCCCCCCGATCAAGGGGTCAAAATTTTTTACCCCCCCCCCTTAGGGTCGAAAATCGGCTCGCGCGCGGGCCCTTTAAATCATAGACATAGTAACGTGCGGGCTTTTTGGCTCAAAACAGGTTACATTTTTTTGCCCCCCCCAAGAGGGGTCCAAATTTTTTTGCCCCCCCCCCCCGGTCAAGGGGTCCAAATTTTTTTGCCCCCCCCCTGTTGATAATAAATGATCACTCCCTTAGGCCTGACAATTAGGCCCATTTTTTTGGCATTTATTTATCTACTAAGTCTAAGAATAGACTACTATAGTATAGGCCATAGAAGGGAGTGGTCATTTTTGTATTAAAAGTAACAAATAACATTAAACATGCTCATGAAGGAACGGGCCTTATTTATACGATGCACTGTGACTAGACACGTTAATTGTTATAGAAATGACCACTCCCTAAAAATAAATAAGCCTAATAATAATTGTCAGAAGTACAGAATAAAGGGTAGCCCGGTAGGCTAACAGAATAGAGTTACTAAGAACCTTACTAGTCTTAGACTTAGAGAAGTGACAACTTTGAACTAGAGATCTACATGTTTGGGGGGGGGGGATGGATATAGGGCGAGGGGCATTAGACAAATATATTATATATCCCTTTGGCCTTCAAGCTTGGCCTTGTGCGAGGGGGCAGGGGACTAAATGTTATTGAGGGGGGGGGGGGGGCAAATCCTAGTAGGCCTTCATAGACTATTAAAAGTCGAGGGTCAGGCAATTAAATGTGAATCCTGCTGGGAGTAGGACTCAGACTCCGAGGAAGGGCCACACACGGCAACATATTTTCCTTGGCTCCTTTCCCCAAAAAAGTTTCAAATTTTATGCCACTGACCCCAATTATGTAGAATTAGGCATACTGGGTAGGCCTTCCGTGCCATGCAAAAGGGTTCCACATCATAATCATTCCAAGGCTACGATTTTAGTATTAGTACCGGGTACCGGTACCTGGTAAGAAGCCGGTAGATCTATTACATAATTATTAGAATCGTAATCTTTAATTAGCACGTGTGTGAATGGAGATCACTTTCACCCTGATACACACGAGGCATTGTAGGTACTATATATGGATCTCAAAGTCGATAAGCGTGAGATAAGAGCTAACAAGTTACATGGATCTATGAATGGCCTGATATCAGCGCTGTGCTCTTTAACCTCAGTAATCAGGGGTCCCGGCTGGTGTCCATGTCATGCCTTCTCATCATGCTATTACATACCAACCTGATGATCCACCAACCCTGCAGCTTCTACCGTAAATATAGCTAAATAATTATGTTATTCAGCCTGTCAGTTAACATTGTGAAAAACGTAATGGTCGGACACACTTTTAACTATCAGTATCCAACATTTTGGCCAAAATTATACTAAAAGCACTGTATAAATTTCGTTAATGTTTTATAAAAAAACGAGAGTTAGGATTGGCGTTATCTGAAACACAATTTATTTTGCTAGGCCTAAAGCCCCCACAAAGTGTATTTCAGGCAACATGTTTGGCCCTTTGTTGAACCTAGTGAGTAGTGTCGGTTTGTCCGAAACGCACCTTTTTCTCATTTGGCCTAAGTGTAAATAGATCTGTTATATATTGTTTAGTGTGATTTAATGCTACGTGTATAGTGTTTTGTTAAATGTTAACTATTGATCATATACTTGTACAGTGAACTTTAGTTTATGGTAGTCCTACGTTCTGTTTTTGGAAACTTATGTTCAGGCTTCCTTTATGTGTGTATAGTGCCCAAACCAAACAGTGGAAACATTGTTTAGTGTATTTTTCTCCTTTGAAAAAAAGATGGATATAACCCTGGGCAGCTATTACCAATATTAGTTTCTAATACTACCGGTAATACACTAGAATAGAATACCAAAATCCCAGAAACACCATTCCACAAAGAACACAATTAAGATCTGCACAAGTGATAAGGAAACCTAATATGTTAAAACCTATGTACATACAGAAAAAAACCATATCATAATATAACCATTTCCTCTAATTTTGCAGACACAACCTCTACAAATGCTATTGTTTGGTTTGGGGAAGGTTTCCACGTTTGGCCTTACGGGTGCCCCCGGTCCCACCACCACCACCCTCACATTAGTGATAAGTCAACCACCCGGGATGCTCCCCGGGGTGCGGTGACCACAAGACGCATGAAGCTAAGCGCTTACAGTCGGAGTGACTAAGAACCCAACAGAGACTAGTGTGTTAAGAGTCATCAGTCGCCATCATGTTTTTAGTGCTGAAACAAATAATACAGGGTGCAGGGGTCGAGATGACGCTGACACGAATCGCGACATGGATTGCGGGCGGTGCCATGATATTTGGCGGAGTGGTGCCCTTCATCCCTCAGTACGTAGACATCAAGCGGTCGGGGAACGCAGAAGGCTTCTCCACCTTCGTCTGCCTCACCCTCATCATCGCCAACATCCTGAGGATATTCTTCTGGTCAGTTAACAGCTACATTCACCTTTAAACATAGTCCCCTTGATAATATTGGAGTTTAAATGCAATAAAATGTTGTTTTCCAGGTGACAGCCTAAGCATGAATCCTTTGTATGTGTGTAGTACAGTACACCAGGTTAGATTTGTTTAAATTTTAGTAGATCGATCCTCATATATTTGATGACATTTTTCTTTGAATTCTTCTCATCTTTGTAGTAAAAGAAGCATTATAAAAACCTGCTGAAATTGAAGTAAATAACTAAGTTACCATTGCTCCCCCTGCCAGGTTTGGCCACCGTTTCGAGTTGCCGCTGCTGCTACAGAGTATCATCATGACCTTCACCATGCTAGCCATGGTGCACCTGTGTACGGCCGTCAGGAACAAGAGCGAAATCATCTCCTCCAAACCACGCACATTTACAGGTAACGGGGCCGGTCAGCTAGTAGCAAGTAGTCACTGCCTCTGACTTTGGATGATATTAAAGTTGGGTTGTCTGTTATTTCAGTCATTGCATAATATCATATCGTTTCAATCATTTATGCATCAAATAATGGTTACCGGTAAATCGATATCGCATTCGCGCGTGGTTGGGAAAAATTTTCTATCCTTAAGTAAACTCTCTTTCATACTTTTGCATAATATTGAAAATCAAGAAAAAGCTGTGATATCACTGATCCATATACATGTAATGGTGTTTTGAAATTGACGATAGTTTTCAAGGTGGCATCAAAGACTTTATAATTGCATGTAAAGTGTTTCGATTTTAAGAAATGAGGCGGGAAATGCAAAGATCAAAAATAGCAAATGTCCCAACTTTAATGAGGTTCAAGTTATCTCTTAACACTCATTAACGCATTACACACTAGGTCCATGGCTAACTCTATTATGAGATCACCCCAGGGCTTTTACCACCATAAATAACGGTGTGGTAAGAAAACTGTATGATAGAATGAGAGCTAGCTTTAAGATATATTTTAATGTAAGTTAGCGTCCTCCCCATTCGACACATTTCCGTAATAGGTCCAGTAGCCCCCCCCCCCCCCACCACCATCACATTGGCAACCCCCTTCACATTCACAACCCACAATCAGGGCTCGACAAATCGTCCAGCACATGTGTGTCCACTGGGCACAGAGACAAAAGATGTTGTGTCCAGTCGACTCGATGCAATCAGTGTCCGACCGAGCCATGACAATTTAGATATATACTTTCTCTTTAATAATAGGATAAAATAAGATCTCGTGTTGAAATATTGACTTTGATTTTTAGAATCCTAGTACTGCATGCTTTCCAACGGTGAACAAGACTAATTTTTTTCCTGGTGAATTGGCAAGTTGAAACATGGTCCATAATTTGCTCAGTTACAATTGTGTCCACTGGTCACAACTGTAAAATTTGTCTGTGTGCAGTGGATTTCTGCTGTGTCATGGGCACTGGACACAGCGATTTGCTGAGCCCTGGCCACAATCCCGTCAGGCATCGTTACCTACTACCCGGTGCAAAGACAAAACAAACTAAGACATCATACTTGTTCATACGACTACTTCTTCCCCTCTGTCACCCTCCCCACCCAGTGTGACTTTGGCCCAACCTTCCTGACTCCACATCTTATGAACATGTACTTTCGCGGCGTTTTGAACAACTTATTATTTCCTTTTAACAAACTTGATAAGCCCGGGTTGATTGGACATTCAGTTTTGTGGCTTGCCCCTGCTTCCCCCATGTACACCCACTTAATTTGGTGTAGAAAATAAGGCGTGTGGAAAAGTCATGTACATTAATATTTGGTGATTAATTATTCATTGCGTTGTGTTTAAAATACCTGGTAGTATGTTACCTTATTTGTTTGTGGTTGTAAATTATCCTAACAACAACGTTTCAACACTTTCTGACTTTCGTAGAATTCTCTCATTAAAAGCACATCCTCCCACTTTTAATTTTTAAACTCATTTTTAACCTAAAAATCTCACAGTAAAACTGGTAACAGTAGCACACTTTTATCACCTTTGGCCATCCTCACTCTTTGAATCTCTTTGAGCCTCTTTGAAGTCGTGGTGGCTTGTTAGTGGTGGGGAGACTGACTGAGTGTGTGTCTCTACCCACCCCAGACCTTATGCCACCCAGTGTGGACGACACGTGGACATGCCCCGCTACACCCCACAGTCCAAGTAGTGTTCAGCATCTCAGGGAGCACCACTTGTTGGGTAAGGCCCGAGCAACAACTACACAATGCTATTCTACCAAAACCGCAGCAGAACTAAGGCAAACGTAACACTCCTACCCTAGCATGCCCTGTCCCGTGTCTGGTATCCTGCTTAATACGACTTAAAGTTGGGACCAACGCTAATGACCTGGCTATTTGATAGGAAGAGCATGATGTACTTGTTTTGTATTAATAAAAAAAAAATTTCAAAAAAAGAAGCTGCACACACTCAACAGTAGCATGGGTATTACTACTTGACGGATTAATTTGTTCTTTTTGCGAGGAACTGCAATAATACCTGGGTTTTCATAAGAAATTAAGATTTTTTATTGTTGTATTTTTATAGCAATTTACACAGTCGTTAACGTGTTGTTTTTGTTCATGTGAAGACCACCATATTCAGTATTAGCAGTTGTCCCAACTTTAACATCAACGTTAACGAATAAGTTGAGAGACGATCACCCGAAGTACTTTTATGCCTGAACTTTACATGAATGAACTGAATGCTACATCTTAGATCTAGTAGCAAAGGCACTTTTTCCTTATATGAAACATAAATTGTACTTGAGGTGGGGAGGGGTATTATTTGCTTTGTTCATGGGGAAGATAGTTGATCATAATTTTGATCTAAAAGGAGCGGTGCCCTGGCCTGAGCACCTGAATATATATATGAGCTAATATATCTACGTTATAAATACATGTATATATATATATATAGATGTATATGTAAACCACTTTAATAGCTATATGAGATATATATCCCATAGACTAGTTATGGCGAATATTATGTTGGTGTTGTATGTATGAACACAGGACATAGCTACAAGATAGCTGGACCCCCATATATGTGTTAGTGTCGGTGGGTCTCAGGGTACCGCCATAGGAGGGCACACAGTGCACCCCTGTACGGTAGTCACAAAGTGTCCAACACACGACACACATAGCAGTATGCTGCATTCAGGGTACAGACAATAATGGACAATTAAATACCAGTATTAAGAACAATATATAAAGGTTGTAGAATATCGAGTCTTATGGGTAGTGGCACAATGCCATCTTCTCAACAAGACATGTGTCAGAGGTGCCCATCGCCAGAAAACAAATATACATCACAAGTTCTTGACTTTTTGAAATACTTGGCTGACAAATAGACATTGCGATGTGAGTGTCACACAACCTCCAACAGACTGGGGTATATTATGTTGTATGCATTATGTGTTATGAGTCCGCTTTTGTTGTTTTTGAAACCTTGACAAACTAGAAAATCAGACCGATTTGACTACTCGCCTTTGTCTACGGAACATCTTAGTTCCCAGCTCTTTGGAGGCTTCAGCATGTCACAAATACATTTTGTACACTGTATAAATTCGCCAAAGCATCCTTTGTGCACGTTTGTAAGATGAAAGTGCTTCTTGCATTGTGCCCCTATTGTATCTGGCAGCGACATTAAGGGACGATAATGTTAACACGTATGTGCGTGTGTGTAACATAATTTATATGGCATAGATAGGACCATCCCAGATATTTTCACCACAAATTATTTTTCGTTTGCTTTATTTTGTCAGTCCCTCTTGACGCCCTCGCCTACCCAAAAGTTCCCGTCCTCTCTTATACCCCTTTAAGGATAACGTGATGCTTTAATGTAGTATATATTTTTGACGTTATCAGAGATTAGACGCGGAGCGTGCAAAATTTTTTCACCCATCCCCCTCCGAGGGGTCTAAATCTTTGGGACATCATGCAGTCTTTAAAGGGTTAACATGCTGCATCTCCCAGTGCCCCTTCTATCACAGAAATGACCAGTAGCCTCCTGTAGGTTAGGGTAGTTGTCCATGCTCTGTCCCTCACCGTGCTATTCAGTCACACATATCAGTGTATCAGTAGTCTGCTTCACTGCTTTGTTGCTGAGCCTCCCCTGCATTGCCGCACATAACGCCTGTCTAATATGTAACAAGATGTCACCTTCTACAACTAATATTCTGCATTTTTAGTCATACTTTAAAAAAAAAGAGTTAATAATCGTATTTTGTATACTAAGAAGAGGTGCACATATTTAAAAGAAATAGCAGCCATACTCAACCCCCAGCAGCGTCAAATGACCCTTAGCTAGACCTATGTATATGTCCTGCTTGAGTAGGAAGTAGCCACTGCACTGCATATATATGATGCACTAGTACTAACATAAATAAGATACAAGTTACATAAGTTAGATTTTCCTGCAGACTTCAAACAGCAGCAGTTGTATAGTTATTGGCATGTATATCATTACAGACTTGGACCGCGCCTACTTCTGGCGCTGGACTAACTTTGAGAGTTACGTGCAGTTCCTGCTTCTGTTCACCCTGGTGGCCGGCACCATAACCTACCTGCTGCTGGACAATGTACTATACGTAGAGACACTCGGCTTCTTCGCTGTACTATTTGAGGCCATGCTCGGGGCGCCACAGTTCTATCGCAACTATCAGAATTCCTCCACAAAGGGCATGAGGTGGGTGTATAGTCATGAGAGGTTCCTGTTGGAAAAGGAGTTATTGAGTGAGAAGATGTATCCATGATTGCTAACCAGAGATTTCCATTTGATATTTTCTGTTTAATAATGTTCATAGCAATGTTTTGGAGAATCATCAATCCCAACCTACATCATTTAGCTACATGGTGTACTTTTGCCAAAATTGTACCATATTTTCATTGTTTGAAAACAATTTTAATAGATATCCCTATCACTAAGACTCAATATAAAAGTAGAATGAGTGTCCTTGTCTTTATACAGAGTTGAATGTTTCTGCCTTTATTCTGTTGTAGTGTAAACATGGTGCTATGCTGGACAATGGGTGACGTATTTAAGACAATATACTTCATAATACGGAGAGCACCGCGGCAGTTCTGGATGTGCGGAATGCTGCAAGTGTCGCTCGATCTTTCCATATTGTTACAAGTTCTATACTACAGACCACGTAAGGACGCCGTCCAGTAACCATGGCAACCATTGTCGTAACCATGAGCAACCATACTCAACTCCCAGCAGCATCTTGTGGTAACCATAACAACCACACATCACAACCATGTTAGCATATAAACTTTGCAGCAGCAACCTCCAGTGGCCATGAAGATATCACAAGTTACCATAGCAACCTAATACAGTGCAGTTACAGAAGTAACCATAGCAACCTGATACAGTGCAGTTACAGAAGCTACCATAGCAACCTGATACAGTGCAGTTACAGAAGCTACCATAGCAACCTGATACAGCGCAGTTACAGAAGTAACCATGGCAACCTAATACAGTGCAGTTACAGAAGTAACATGGCAACCTGATACAGTGCAGTTACAGAAGTTACCATGGCAACCTGATACAGTGCAGTTACAGAAGTTACCATAGCAACCTGATACAGTGCAGTTACAGAAGTTACCATAGCACCCTGATACAGTGCAGTTACAGAAGAAACCATGGCAACCTAAGGTAATACTGCCTGCCTCGTCGCCTTTCGCACACAGACCAGACGTCCTGTGGTTTCGGACACGAGGGGGGTGTTGTATAGGATGGTACAGAATTCTACAGTTTCCCCCTTTCAAATAATGACCAGGTGATGCCTCGTGGCTTCATGGTCATTCGTCATCGTGATGCAACCACGCAGCGTCAGCCAACCTACCAGCCCTGTATCATGCCGGCCCCTCTGTATCAACTACGGATGGGCGGCATCATGCATCATGACGACAAAGGGGTGCATTAAAGCGCTAAGCTGCCAATACAGGGTTAAATCAATATTGGGGAAGTTATGCCAACTGTGTAAAATTCACATTAGCCAGCTATACCTTCATCAATGCAATGAGGTCATGTCAATCCGTGCAGGTGAAGACGAGTAATTGATGATAGCCCATGAGTACAACTACCACTGCTACTGCAGGTTTCTGGGGGATGGATCGCATGGAAAACAATGTTCATATTGAACAGTTTGTCTAATGCTTACAAAAGTTTGACCATAATATATAGCTCCTATTTGATTCTGACTGAAAGAATAGGCATGAGATAATGGTCAGTAACTAGGTCTACGTTAACAGTATTCGTCACAATGCCGGCCAGGGGTTAGGTGTAGTCCCTTAAGGTAGGGTTAAAGTGTCGATATAGATTATGGTTTAGCTGTATTCTTACAGGTATCACTCTGATACTTGCTCCTTGTTGGCCGCAGCTTCATTATGAGCATTGACACTGGTATGAATCAGGTGGTGATTACTGTTTATATTGTAGATGTATTTCATCCCTTAGGGGCCTTTATAGGGGCCTCTACTGACTGATCTGGTGGTGACGTTAAGAGTTGACCGCTGTGTGTCCCTAGTCTGACAGTTAGCCTGCTAGGAGTTGGGAATGGGTCGAATATCTATAATGTTGTGATAGCACATATCTGCATTATGTAAGAGTGCGATATAATTTGATTACCGATGCAAACAGATTATTTTCATACAAGCATCTCAGTGCAAAAAAGTTGCAAGTGTTTTCATACAAATTGCAGATTTACAGTTAAAAACGAGTTATGTATTCTCTAAAGTAGCTCAAGATATATTAACGATATACTAATGAATTGCTAATGCTGCCAGATTCAATTGATATATCTAAAGAAAGGTTAAATGGTGATGTATTCAAAGATATGCAAATGTAAGAATACCCCTGTAGAATAATCTAACCCAGTAGAGATTTAATTACATCCCATTTTACAAAAGAAAATGTACACGAGACAAAAATATGTGCAGGTAGTTGGTTGATTTTTAAATCAAGGGACCAAAAAAAAAGTATTTCTATATTTATTTCAACTTCTTTTTCAAATAAGTTGTCCCATTGAGTATAATCGATTTTCTAAAGATAAGGGACCAAAACACTATTTCTGTATTTATCTCAACGATTTGCCTAATGAGGGTGTCCCATTACATTTTATCATTTAAAAAGATTATTTTTTACATCAAAGTAAAAAGTATGACGATATTTATGTTTTAGCAACTGTTGCGTGGACGGTAATCTAAATATGAATATAGATTTATATCCAGTATCAGGAATGTCCTGAATAATCATTGTTGGACTTTGTTGCGAGCTATTATGTAGGTGTATGAGCATTTACTCTATTTTTATTCACATCTGCATTACGTATGCGCCTATCTATGTATTCGTTGATGGAGTTTAAAGATGTAGAAAAAAGGGGTTTGCTGACGATTTTTCATTATTCCAGAGACTGTTTTTTCCTGTTCAGCACACCGTCACTATAAAGTGTAATGGCACTTAAAGATTATTAATATAAACATATGCATGCCAATTGTGATATACTGTAGTGGAATGAACTGGAGGTGTGACTATTCTGTTAATGCATAATGAGTTAAAGCGTTATCTTTCTCCTTCCACAATCCCTATGTTGTTGCGACGTTCAATAATTGTGGTCGTTCATGCTATCCTACACGATTCATGCTTATTAATGACAATACTTACATTCTGCTGATACCCTAACGGGGAAAAGGTTGGGCCATGTTCGCTTTGAAATGTAATAAGGTGTTGGCTTGTTGATTGGTTAAAAGTGTTTGAATGTTTCTTTCCAATCTGGAAGTTATTGGTTAAAGGTCCTGGACACGCCAGTCTTGGTATGTTAATGTTAGATGTGAAGAGTCTGTTTTTTAAAGTTTTATAGAGTGTTTCTTCTTTTTTTTTTGGTGGAGGAGAGGAGGAGGTGAAGTATAACACTGTCTTCTCTGTAGGTTAATGTATGGGTTATAATGTGAGGAATATGGGAAACAAAACCACTTAGGTCTAACCAATACTAGACTACTTGTAGGGACATTAACCGTGTAGTGCTATACAAGTACAGGTACAATGTATATGCTGTGTCAGACAATCTCTTAGTAACCGTAATTATTATGATCACTAGGTGCTGTTGGTTCAAGTGTATTTTCTTCTTTTTGACGATGGCAATAATTCAAATATAAACGTATCCAATACCACACCGGACATGTCAGACCCTCCCAGTTCGTCACATAGCTATGTGACCCTGCCGCTTTGCTTGCATTGTTGTTAGCCCAAGTCCGGACTTGTTAGAAAGGAGAGAGAAAAGTCAATAATAAATAAAACGCTGTACAACCCAAGTGTAGTCTTCTGATACATGTTGTACATGTAGTAACTTTAAGGGGTTCACTGTGCTATGTAACTCACCAAGTGGCCACTAGGTGGCATATGTGTCGTGCTGCCTCCGTGTATATAAAGTTTACACCAAGATCCTAGACATTGTACTATACAAGGAAATAGCATGCATTTTAAGCATCATGCGAATCCTACAGGGTTAATACACTCCCAACGGGTCGGCCCACAGCCGTGCTGGCGAGTTACTCGCCCGCACTGTTTTGGTGCTTCGTGACAAAAAACATACATTGACACATCATTTATGCGCAAGACATCGGAGGCAGTTGATAATATATCAGAAACCAGCGTGTACAAATACGTGTACATATACTGTGATAGGTGTGCATCTGTGTGGGACTGAGACTGTAGGGCCAGACCAAAATAAAAAGTTGGTCAATGGATTTTGCGGACCTAATTTTTTCGGATATGGACTTTTATTTTTAATTTGAATCTTTTTTCCGCTCGCCTAGTTTTTTTCTAAAATTGAGAGTTTCTTTTTTCACTTCTTCTCTTTTTTTCCACACATCAACCTTTTTTTTTCATGTGGTTCACCTAGAACTTCTTTTTTTTTAATTGTCGCTCTCTTCACTTTTCCATGACCAAAATTCATTAACATGAAAAAAATCTTTTGAAAAAAGGGGAGAAATTTCACTCACTTGCACCATTTTTCAAAAGTGATATCCATTGACCAACTCTTTTTTTGATGTGGCCTAAGGTATATATATATGTGTGTGTATATAGTAACATTCCACAACAGGCAGCCAATGGCACGTAGTTGTATCATAATCAGTGTAGAACATATATATAATAAAGGTAGGCCAGAAACAAATACACACATTGCGGCATGATTATGTCACCAAAAAGTGTCTAAGGTAAACATGATATATGAAAAGTTGTTCTTTGTGTTCTATATACCGGTACATGTATTGAGATGCCAGTATTCCCAATTAAAATTGTTAATACTTTTAGAGATTAACCTGAGTATCAAAATCAATAATTGCAACCTACTCATGCCTTGCTTAAATAATTCGTCCAATTATCTCCATTTAACATTCCTAGTAATGACTGAAGTTCACTCATGCCGGAGATGTTTTAAAGACTTTTCAGCCGATTGAAAATATTTACATATTTGTTGCAGAGCCTGCCTATATCTGTTATAGGACTATAGACGTGCTTACATGTGTTCAGTTGTTGTATACTGCTGTCAGCCGTTCTATTTGTCAATATGAATATTTTCTTAAAATGAATCTACAATTGACCAATTGACTATTATACCATTAAAGATGTGTAAAGTCGTAATGGGTACGATATGTGAGAACCACTTTGGTGTTGCTTCGATCCAAGATGACTAGTAATTAATGTGGGTCTCAAATAAATATGGACTGGAATGTCTAATGCATTGATATTGTCCTGTTTTGTTTTGAATTTAAATTCCCTATACCCCAACGGACCGAAATATTGCGAAATTGTTATGATTTATTATCCTACCCAAATTACGAATGAAGAGGTCTCTGGAGATGGCGATAGAGGGCTGTGAAAGCTCAGATTAAAATTTGAATTCAGAAATTTTGGTCTTCAAATTGGCCATTCTTATGATTCGTCCACATCTAATGAGAAATCAGTTTCACTCTAAGAGGGAGTGCTCATTTTTTAACAACAGGGGGATGGTGCGATTTCGTAGGGAGCCCGCGAAATTTTTTAACCGCCTCCAACAGAGGGGGCGAAATTTTTTACCCCCCCCCCCCCCGCAGGCCGCAAATCGCGTGTGTTCGCGCCCCTTTGTAGCATAGTAAACGCGCGGGCTTTTCCCTCAAAACAGGTTGAATTTTTTTGACCCCCAAATTTTTTACCCCCCCCCCCAAATCCACCACCCCCCTGTTGTTAAAAAATGAGCAATTCCTTATGTAGGGGGGGGGGGATCTCAACAGATTTTCAAAATGTTCCTGGGGGCATGCCCCCCCCCCCTAGAGATTACTACATGTATAGTACTGGTGTGACATGTGATTCGCAACTGGACGTGCATTTTGTCTCGCAACTCCTCTTCCATGCAAACGGTCAGATTATTTGCCGTTTCCCAGTTCACACCCCCTGTTAAGGTACACTTATATAGGAAATCCGACCATATATAGTGACGGGGGGAGGGTAGTTGTTAAACGTCCTTCAATTATGTGAATGTTGTGTTCTATGGTGATTTGCCAGTGACTGCAATACACCATTACATCATTATGAAACAGCATCATAAACAGATGATTCCTTAAACATTTATTGATCTGAACTATACTTAGTATCTCCTGACGGCATCAACAAATCAATAGATATACATGTCCACGTGGATGATTTAATGTGAGGTAAGTGTAGACCGTGAGAGACATAGTGTCATTAGTATTTAACAGGGTTGGGGGGAGGGGGCAAAACATTCCACATACACTTACACACATAATATGCTCGTTACTACATGTATTACTAGTATTATTATGAGGGCCTTACGAAGATTCCCTATCCCTCCCCCAGGTGTTCAGAAAATGTTTACTCTAGTAAGATCTGAACGTCGTCTGTACGATCTATAACTTAGTCATCCCCATCACTAAGTTGTTTTAAAAAGAAGAGTCCACTTCCTTCCTACCAATAGTAAGATGTGTACGTTGTCTATACGATCCATAGCTTGGTGACCACATCGTCTTAACCCAATTACCTGGTGTGATATAGGCATGTTTTATTACCCTCTTGGCATCGTGTCATCCATCCTACTCATTGGCCATATGACCAACAATAAACAGTTCCCTTATGATGGTTACAGTATTATAATACAGAGTGAGGGCTCAGTCGTAGATAACTGCACATCCAGACTACATTAGTATCTACAGGCCTGGCATTATTAACACATCGTCACTGGAAGATATTGCAGAGTCTATTATTCTATTGAGACTAGGAATCACTAGCTACCATTGTCGTCTGCTTCATATCAAGGCCTGGAAATGGCGGGAAACTCCAAGACAGTTTTAGTTGCTGTTGACCATACAAAAGAGGCTGCGTGTTCTTTTGAGTGTAAGTTGCACAGGGGTTCATTTATTTGGTCCATCTGAATATTGATACAGACTGAAGGTTGACCTATCTGTTTGAGGGGTAAGGGAGAGGGGAGTAATCACCAAGTATCAAAAAGCGTCGCTCCATGTCATTGATGCAACATATTACCATCCGTAGGTTGTCAGAATGGTGAAATCATCGGATTGAAAGCACTGTTCAGCAATTTTAAAACACATCAGACCAGACACATCTATTATGTATTTTGAATTGGGGAATTAAAAAATATCATAACACTTATATTTGTGTGGCAAGTCACATTTGTAAGATGTTCACATGCTCTTTTTTTGTAGTCTGTTACCATGAAATGGGATTCAGAGTCATGTAATTTCTGCCAGGGAGACAAAACTGATTTTTTTTCATGGCTGCTGTCCGTACTGCGTATTGCTCATACCATGTATCTAGTATGAGACCCAACAATTAATCATAGTTAGAATATCTTGAAACTGAGAATTAATAAGGGGCATTTCTTTACCATCATTTCTGGATTTAGTGCCCTCAGATTAGCCTAGTGGAGTAGGTCTGCCCCATCTTTTTTCGGGTCATTGAACAGAGAAATCGACATGGGGACACTCCCCATAACGCATACCGTGTTTTGATTGATCAATAAAAAAAACTGTACCCCCCCTCTCTCTCTCTCTCGTTCTCTCTCTCTCTCTCTCTCTCTCTCTCTCTCTCTCTCTCTCTCTCTCTCTCGTTCTCTCTCTCTCTCTCTCTCTCTCTCTCTCTCTCTCTCTCTCTCTCTCTCTATATATATATATATATATATATATATATATATATATATATATATATATATATAATACCCCACAATACCCATCCCCTACAGATTACTTGGACCACGTGCACCAAGCCGGGTACCGCATTGTGCTGCTGCATCTCGTACACACCAAGCAATGCACAGACACGGGTAAGTAAGCACCAACACAGTCGGTGAGTAACTCGCCGGTACTGCATTGGTGCATCATGCCAACATTTTGAAGAGTATCAACCCTTAGGGTCGGCGCGATCTATGAATGCAGCACTGGTGAGTCACTCACCAGGGTTGTATTCGTGCCTCCTAGCGACAAATGGATATTAAAGCACTATGTCGCCCTAAGAGGGTTGATATATGTATTGTATATAAAACTGGATACTGATGTATCTTGTATGTGTAGAACATGTATAAAGTGTAGTTATTGAAGGAGGAACTCAGAATACGATGTAGATCGTTCAAAGACCGGAAGTCCAGTCCCGTAACTTGTTTCCACGTTTATTTACCAGCGAGGTTACCCGGTCCATTTCCCGCGTCACCACATATCTCCCTTCGTAAAACACGATACGCAGTATCGCTATACAGATATGAAACATGTAGTAGAACTCTGAAATAAACTCAAATACAACAATCTTTGTTGATGTTAGACAAACATGAAACACAGTAAACAGTTCAATTACTTATAAGTGTCCTTTGTCATTTAGTCTGTGTAGTTTGTAGTACATGATTTATAGCACATAGTTATTCAGTCTGTGAGGAGCTTATTTAGTGTACACTCCTTTCCTCTGAGTATATTCGTCTGGAGCAGCCGGGCGAACTCTGCGCTGCTGTACCTGTTGTGCACGGCGTGCACCAGCGTCACTGTAATCACACTGTACTTTAGAAACTCTTGTATAGTTCCATTTCTCCCCATCTATAATAACACAATTACCTTGAATGTCAGTAACCCTTCTTGGTACCAAACAACCCATATCCCCTTTTAAAAGAGGATTCCTGATTTTGACATGATCCCCAACACAAATATTGTGGGCCTGTACTTTAGGCCTGTATGTAGCTTGATAACCCTGAACTTTGTCTTTTTGAAATGTCTGACTGGTAAAGTCCTGTCCTGTCGTCTCCTGTAGTTTGTTCACCATATGAGTGTAGATACCACCAGTGCCACCCCGTGTACACTTGGTTGCATTTTCCTCAGTACTCAAAGTACTCTGAATAATACCCGGAACTGTATGTTGTAGGTGCTGCATTGGGACTGGTGCTTTTCGCACACTGCGTTGAATGGAAGATGTATTGTCCCTGTGCTGCACATGTGGTTCAGAGCCTGCCACCGTATTACTGACTCCTCCTCCAAGTACACTTGAATACTGATCACTGACCTGAGGAGGAGTCTGAAGGACTGGCTGCATTTGTGTAGAGTCAAGTAGAACAGATAATTTCCCTTGCGTCGGCCAACCTAGAATGGCGGTCCCCTTCTCTGACACGTACACCTTCTCTAAGGTGAACCGCCCATTGTGCTCTATGGTAGGGTGTTTCATCGATAATAGAGTAATAGTGTCATAGCAGATCTGTGGCATACACCTCAAAGCTCTTTATGTAAGAAGAATATAAAAAAAAGAATTATGTCAATCGGATAATTATTAATCATTACAGCACCATTTGAACACAGAAAAATATGGAGAATAGTGAAAGTCCAAGCCCATACATTTCCTATACAATGGAAGGCACCAATCAAAACTGTGGGTGACTGTGTGTATGCAGTGACACCCCCTGGTTCCTAAGGGTAGGGCCGGGGGGGACACTGCCCACACCCCCTGGAGGGGAAGCTGTGAATGCTGTTCATTCACAATTTTCCTTGTCCTATCCTAATTTTTTGGAATATAATAGATGTAAAGACATCATTGGAAAGCTGAGATATACAGCAATAAATGGTGATATCTGGTGAAATGGCATGAACGAGTCTTGGTGCTGAAATATGCTGATTTAGTCAAGAAGTATACAGGATTTGTTTAAGTTCTGTATTTCCCCGACAGATTGAAATCGAAAGGCCCCGTATTTCGTTGAAACCCTTTATAAGGGTTGAAACGAAATACGGGGCCTTGAGATTTCAATCTGGAGGGGAAATACAGAACTTAAACTGATCCTGTATTTATTTTTAAATGTATTTGTCACATATTAAAGGAGAAAAAGACAATTTATTAACCTGCATCGTCCCCCCTCACGTCTGAATGCCGCCATGACACCTTGCTCGACTTCACTTCCGGTCTCTGCGTGTGCGTGATATGGTTTGCAAAAAAAAAATTCCCCCCTCCCTATCGTCTCTATCATCTTTAATTGTACAAATTAGACCTGATTTACGATTCAAATACGTTAATTCATCAAAAAGGAAGACGATTAAACGATAATCCAGTCAAAAAAGATAAAAGATTGAGCACGCAAAAAAAAATCAAAAAAAAAAAAAATCTTCCAAACGTCGGATAGCCAGATTCGTCCGGGAATCGAACCCCGGCCGCCGCGGTGCAAGGCGAGAGCGCTAACCGCTAGACTATCTCGGCCACACTGGCTGTGACGCCGTCAGTTGGCGACCTTAACCCGCTGACCTTAGACTGTCGAGCCGTCGTCGTAGGCGACAGTAGGGAGATTTTAACAGTGCCCTTTGACCTTTGACCTTTTGAGAATCCTTACGCTATACCGGAAGTAAAGTTTTGAGGAAATACGGAGGTTTGAGGAAATACGGGGGCTGGTTATTCACCTTTGAGGAAATACGAGGCTCAGTGTTGTAGTCTACCCGACTTGATATTTCCTCAAACCATTTAAAAATAAACTGCTGTATCTTTTGAACTACTTGGAGTAGAATTTCACCACTTGTTTTGTAATTAGTGCCAACATGTAAGCTATCTTCCTATTGGCTCATATTAACCAATACAAGTCTAGCTTACATAGGAGAGCTTTATGTGTAAAGTAATGCTGAGGGAGTGTTACCCAGAGGTGCTGTCCACCAGCCACCCAACATTTTCACCCAACCTTACTTCACATCCACCCTCCTACCGCCTCAGCCAAAAGAGATAGCAACTCACTGTTTTAGGACATGAAACTAGAGACTTAGGCGATTTTAGAACTGCTTCATTTGTGAAAAAGTACACACTAGAAGTACCTCCAATATACTTGGAAAGTTAAAAAACGGGAAGTCGCGCCCACACTTACGCGAGGTGCGTGGGGCCTGGAACACCCTATCTATGGTAGCCATGAAGTAGCCTAGCATCGGAATTGGTGCGCCTCCGTACCCACTTGGGCGAATATCGCTTGCATGCAGTTCGTAGTGTGAATATAGGCCCAAGTACAATGGCTCTGGAATGATTGTAAACATAGAACCGGAGTCCATGAGGACACGCACGGAAATACCTTGTATGAGTATAGTGCACCTTGGCATCGGAGTTGTACCCATTGAACTCACACTATACACCATCTCCTGAAAGTCATCATCAATTTGATTCACTTTTCCATTTGACCCCGTAGGTTGACTGTACTTTGTTTTTTCTGGATGGACTCCTGCATCTGTAATCTTGCTGTCCACCCTACTTGCATGTAGAGAAGCACTCTCTAGTCTCCTGGCAATCTGAATGGCTTGCTCTAGATCTAGGTCTTCTTCCGAATAGAGTCTCTCCCTAATTGTATGACTACTGATCTTCTCTATGAGCTGATCACACACAGCCTCATCCAGAAAAGCACCAAAGTCACAGGTAGATGCTAGGTCTCTGAGGGCAGCAACATATTCACTGATTGTCTCATTAGGCAATTGTCCTCTGTCTCGAAAAATAGCCCTCTCTGACCTTTTATGCTTTGAAGCTTTAAACTCCTTTTCCAGCTTTAATTTGGCCTTTGCCAAGCCAGAAGTTCCTGCAGGGTAATTTGGAAGTTCCTTCAACTTAGTGTATCTCCTCTGACCCTCAACACCCAAATAATGTAGTAGGATGCAAATTTTCCGCTTCATGGGCACTTTGTCAATGTCAGGGGAAGCATCCAGGAAATTGTCAAACACTCCTACCCACTCCTCCCATGGGATGGGTGGCCTCCCTGGTGAATCCAGGAATTTCGGAATTGGGTCTAGAGGGATGTAAACAGCAGCCATGGTAACTGTAGTAGTGTAGTGCAAATGTATTGGTACAATAGTAGGCCTAGTCCTATAGCTATAATATTGAACTGTATCTTACTAGACTCTTGTAGTGTAGCATGTATGCGTAACAGAGTAGGCCTATTGGTATTAAATGCACTCACAGTGTAAAACAATGATAACTGTAGAATTTTACTGCAAATGCACTTGTAAGACGGTAGCAATGTAGTTTGTAGTGTAGCATATCCAGTAGATATAGGCACCGTTTAATACTGGCAGTAGCAGTTGATCAGCCAGACCCTTTGTAGGGCCTACTTGTATTGTAGAGCTACTCTATGTAGCACAACAAGTGAGACACTGGGTGTATTGAAACCTGGCACAATACCCATTAACCTGTACTGTATAAGGGCAATTTTGGCACATGTACTTTTGTATTGTAGTATCCAAGTGTACCTATACTCAGGCTATAGATCTAATGTGTAGAGCTGCCTATTGTAACTAGCATATGTGTATGATATACATAGGATGGCAGTCCCAAGGTCTGTAAACTGTAGTCGGATTTAGCACTGTAGATCTATCACCTGTAGGTAGTCGGATGTAGCACTGTAGATCTATCACCTGTACACTAAACACTGAACGTAGAGCAGTTGTAGCCTTTAGGCCTATGACAGTAAATATCTACTGGGGTGTATTGAAGTTTAGCACAAGGTGTATTGAAATGTAGACTGCAGTCCTACATGTATTGAAGTGTACCACCACGTGCATTGAAACCCCGATTGAAACACTAGGACTGGGAGGTAGATTGTAGCAGACGATTTTGGGGGGAAATCAATGTCACTTCACTCCCCGAATTCTGGGTCGAATCAACCCCAAAATAGCCAAAACAAACCTCCCAGCATCTCTCCAGCGTAGATTCGTCTATCTCGTCGCCATTTGATGTATCTTGTATGTGTAGAACATGTATAAAGTGTAGTTATTGAAGGAGGAACTCAGAATACGATGTAGATCGTTCAAAGACCGGAAGTCCAGTCCCGTAACTTGTTTCCACGTTTATTTACCAGCGAGGTTACCCGGTCCATTTCCCGCGTCACCACAGATACCCCCTGGGGGATGCCCATTTTATATTTTCCCAAGATCGTGTTTCATCCCAAGTTTAAACTGCTCATAAACAACCTACCTCACATGGCCCCATTCGCTGACTTACACTTAAATATACCAATAACTTTAATGTCCTCCTTTCTAGGACCAATGCTGGATATTGAAGGTATTGGTATGGTAGAAGACGGCTACACAACGGCCAAGCTGATGGAGTGTCGACACGAAGAGACGCTCAGAGACAGACAGGTGAGTCCATCATGGCACACGTTAATATTGTGTGATTGTACTTGAACATGTGCATCTAACCATGGCATAAACCCTTGAGGGCGGCATCGCAACAACATTATAAGGGCAATCTAAGAATTTCTTTTCACTCCTGCAATCTCGGACTATATTTTCTCACTACAGCCAAGTGGGGGCTTATACTAAACACCCATCTAATTATACAGTTACTGCCATACCATAGCTCCATTTAATCAGCTATAAAGTAATAGCATAATCTAAGTTCTTGGAAGGTAGGGAGGGCCCTATTTTGCCACCTAGATTCACTGAAGCCCCTTATGAAGAATTAATTCCCATCCAGCATTAAATCACACAATTCTTCACACAATTCTTCCAATATCACATCTCGTTGTCCAGATCTCGTGGAGGACGCGGACGGTGTGTATGGATCAGGCTGGTGACGTCATAGTGGAGGAGGCGCGGACGGAGAACGTCGTCATGGTCGCCATAGGGACTCAAGGGGTGGTAACCATGGGCAACGGGTTCGGACCCTTACCTGACTACGTCATCAAACACACGTCATGTCCCGTCATCCTCCTGGACAGCTCGTCACGTGACAGCTCATTGTGATGTCATATCGATTTATATAAATTAGGCTTATATATATATATATATATATATATATATATATATATATATATATATATATATATATATATATACATACATATATAGATATATATATATATATATATATATATATATATGTGTCATGTGGTACCGGGTATTGATTTCTTTCTACACCATGTATTGTATATTGTCCAAACACCAGTGTGAATGTATGAATGACTTGTATATATGTATAAAAGTTGTACTACTCTTGTGAATGCGGCAGGGCGTGTGCCCACGCAATTTAAAGCTAAGATAAGTTTTCAAAGTACCAGTATTCTAGAATATTTGTAACTGAAGATCATTACTGATGTTATGAATAAACTTAAAAAAAAAAAAGAGTTGGATGATTCGCTACAAAGTTGATGCTTTATTACTTTTGGGAATGTTAAATATGTGTAAGGGACTATATGACAATTCATGGGAATAGCCGTAACCTTTAGAGCTCTATGGAGGGGGGGGGGTAGATATCCCACCTAACAAAAAAACTTTATTTTACATCAGAATAACGTTTTAAACTTTACATAACGTTATGCCATAATAAAGAAAATGCTCGATCCTATATATATGTGACTCAATCCAGCATAATAGACCTTATGTCGCACTAGCGCGAGCCGTGAAAATGGGGTCTGAAGGGTAAAACATGTATTTTACTGAAATTAGGTTTTCAATGGATTTGTTTGATTTATACTGTTATCATGCCATTCCCTGAGTTTTAAATCCATATGAAATTCCTAACAGTGTTAATTTCACATTTTAAGAACCCCTACATGGATGTTTTGTCAAGAACAAAGGCTGTCGAGACGGTATACACGATGCATTTTCCGTCTATTTTGTTGCTCTGTCAGAACCCCCCATCCCGGGCCCCATGCCCATGTTTGGCATGCTTTTGTGTGGCGCGAACTCTTCTACCCAATGGCAGGCTCTCTTACAATCGTAAGTTGTCAGTCAGCCAATCACAGGGTGTTTTTCAAATGCCTTTGGATCGCATCAGACCAAACAATCCCTTGACAACACATCACGTGACACAAATGCGACCCGCTGATTGGCCGAGCGCCCAGCGTCCTCTTCCGGTTTGAGTTGTTTACCACGAGTCGGCGGCAAGAGACAATTTTGGTAACGGGTGTATTTTCATGTTTAAACATTATTATCAATTATTAACCCAAACAGTGTATTTTGAATACGCAAACATTCAGGACATGAAATGGCTGAGTTGGACACAGTGGCCAATGCCCTTAACGCCATAACTAAGGCCAACTTAACAACCGCTGTTGCCGAGCAGGGAGTATGGCGTCAGCTTGTGAACGATTATTTCCTATTCCCCGAGAATTTTGATGATTCTGAGGATTCTGATCAGGATAGTGAGTCTGATACTGAGGAGAATGATGGAGAGGATGTTGCAGAATCATCAGATGAGGAAGATCTCCCTCTGGTTGTTCCAGATCCGGTACAACAACTTCAGGATGAAGAGAGCACAAGGTGTGCCAATTTTAGTTGAGTGGCAAAAACCACATGGTGTTCTGTTCGATGCACCCTTTAGTTACCCCTCATTAGTTTTAAGTTTATGAATGAATTAAATCAATACCAATATACATATTACTAATTAGTGCACTTTTGCATTGGTCTGGAATATTGTATCTGTTTTTAATTTACAATTCAGACCTACATAGATCCCAAAAATTATAATTATGTGCATTCATTGTGACTAGGCTTTTTAAAATGTCAACTAATATTTCTGTTTTATACTCTGTTCATAATGTATACTTTTACACTAACTATCCTTATTTCTGGTCAACAGTTGTAAGTGTCAATATGGGGACAACAATACACCATGCAGTACAATGTTCACGCCAGATGAGTTCAGAGAGCGACGTGAAGAGGTCGCCCAGCTGAACAGAGGTATTAAAGCTGACTAAAAATTAATAACTATAGAAATAATTCTTTTACACTTTGTTCTAAAGAGTTGGTTACAACATCACTAAATATGTGCATTTGATTTGATTTGACCCACATTGAGTCTTATTTCTCATGTCTATGATTATAATAAAAACAAAAACAAAAAGTTGTTATTAATTCTACTTGACAGCCGAGCTGGATATGCTGCTACTGGGGGTGATGGCTTCATCAACAGATAATAGCGCAAGGCTTTCTACATGGAAGAAGGGTGAAAAAGGAAAAAAGGACCGTGAGCGAACTCGGACATATTATAGACTAGGCAATAAACAGGTTTGCCAGTGTACGTTTGCATTCTTCCATTGGTAAGTACACAGTCAAGTACAACTACATTGTACCGGGTACCAAAAGCTTTTTTTTCTGAAATCTAACGCTTGTTCTCACCAATTTTGACATTTTTGGGAAAATTTGCTTTTTTTCAATTTTGAACTTTTTTCTCGCCAATTTGGCCATTTTCAGGAAAATCTCTTTTTTTCCCTTTTTTTTTGGGGGGGGGGCATGATGCATGAATGAAGCAGGGCTGCATTCAAGCATCATACCCACCCAACATGCATCATGATCACCAAGGTTGATGCTTCAATACAGCCCTTCGGTGTTACTTTAACAGGGCTGCATTCAAGTATCATGCCAACCCTACATGCATCATGATTACCAAGGATGATGCTTGAATGCAGCACTGGAGTGTTACTTGGCAGGGCTGCATTCAAGCATCATGCCAACCTTCATTCAACATGAGTACCAAGGATGTAACATTGACCCTCCCATTCATTGTTGGCTCTTCGGTAGATCTAACCCATACTTCTACCACCCGTGTCTGCTCCAATGATATCTAGGTCAAGGAGCTGTGATTGGCCAGAAGTAGGTCCAACTGACAGGTTACGACCCAGTTTTATTTGTGTCAAGCCAGAGGGTGTGTCTAGGCTACAGCAACCTACCGGTATCTTTTAGGCTATAGGAACATACCCGTATATTCTAGCCTATAGCAACATGCCTGTTTTTTCTAGGCTATAGCAACATATCAGTATGTTGTAGGCTATAGCAACAATACGGTCTGTTGTAGGGTATAGAAACATATGGTCATAAATCACAGAAAGTGTGCATATGGGGCTCGGGGGTAAATGGGGGGGTCTGAGAAAAAATCTCGGAGTATCTAAATGATATTTCTTGTGGGTAATATATAGGTCTTGGGCCATCTGCTCATAAAGTATTATGATTTAAATATTAAAACCGTTGCTATGGCAACCCTTGGAACTTATATACCATGGAAACAGTGTCCGGGCGAGTGACATTTCAGTATTTTTCCCTTAGGGTAGCCATATAAGAACTTATATGTATTTGGTCCCCATTTATACATATTTTCTTTTTGAATAGGCCCTAAGGGTATTTTTTTCTTAGTGTTTGAGCCAGTGATAATGGGTATAATTCCCAGGTACTAGGTCATCTTATACAGTGCTGTAACTGAATTTTACCTTAATTTTAGGTAACCAAATATACATTACTTGTCGTTGTGGCTAACAGGAGTACAGAGGTAGGTAGGTAATACATTTTATATGGAATACAACCCCTAGGACATATACTTTTAGGTGGTATATAGCTTCAGTGTGGCAAAAATCTGTGTATACCTAAGAATCCCAATTGAAAATACTTTGTTATGATGCAAAATGTCACTCGGGCGGACATTTCCCCCTTGAAATATCATACATATGTTTCTCTAGGGTTGATACTATTCCTATCTCTTCCCATGGCTGTAGCACCTACCCATGTATATCCTGGGCACATCTCTTTAGATCAAAGGTCATAGCCCTATTCTGCACATTCAGGGTGACATCCCGAGACCACCCCTTTTTGTATTATGTTTGGTTCATAAAAAAGGGTTGAAATATGACCCCTAAAGGTCATGTATTATTCTCCTCAAGGCTCTCTGGCTGCATGCAGGGTGCTTACTCAGTATTCTACATGCCCCAGTAATACACTGATATTGCAATGGAACTGTCTAATCTGTTGTAGGTACCTATTGCACTGGTAGGTACATGAGGGAGGAAATGCCATCGAATATTGATATTTCAAAAGGAGGAATTTCACCTGAAGTCGGACAGATGATTTAGATATTCACCTGAAGTCGGACACTTTCCCTTTTGACTGTTTTGATGAAGAAATGTGAAGGAATTTATTTTTTTCAAATGGTAGGAATGTTCATGATGTTTTGAGAATGTGGTTTATTACATAAAATTCTCGGGTTATACGTGTAAAATACCTTTACATGGGTTTTGAATATTTCCTTTGGTGGATCGTAAGGTATAGGTTCTACATGAGTACTTGTAAAGGTGATTATACAATGATGCTATGACAGGACTTACATGAAACAGTAATGTGAATAACATTAACATTATAAAGTACCTATTTCATCAGAGTTACCATCATGTTGTAATAATAGATGTATGAATCATTCTATATAGTGAATAAGGAAATTCACTGTGGCAGTCTATATTAAACTCATCATGCAAGGCAATGTGTTTGCATTCTCCTGCATCCTAGGATGCCCCTCTGTATCCTATATCATATTTTTCTTTATTTAATAATAGGTTGCAAATTAGGATTGGTCAATACATAGGGAAATACTTGGAAATAAGTGTCCAACTTCAGGTGAAATTAGTGTCCGACTTTAGGAATGGCTACAGCCGGGGTACACACAGAGTAGTGTACAAAAGGATCATGTAGCCTGATGATCACGTACCTACATGTACACATAGGATCATGTAGCCTGATGATCACGTACCTTCATGTACACATAGGATCATGTAGCCTGATGATCACGTACCTACATGTATAAATAGGACAAAGGTCACGCTTACATATTGCTTAACATCAATTGATCTAGAACAGATATCAAAAAGCTGGTTTTTGGAAAGAATCACAGACATATTCCTCTTTCAGGGGGTAGGTCTGCCATTTCTGTAGCCCTAATATTACTGTGTGAAATGCCATGTAGACTTTTGAATGTCACTCGCCCGGACATATATCGCCCGGACATATCGCCCGGACATAATAAAGATTTCCCCCTGCTGTTCTTGACTATGGCATTGAAATAAATGTAATGTACACTGGTCACTTAGGTATATATAGGAGGGAAATAATTGGCATAATTAGCATAGTTAAATATATTCATGACAGACAGACACAAGAATAATGTAATTTAGGTGTCTGGTTGACAAAATTGACTATTTTGAAGGAAAAACACTCATGGTCCCCTCGGGAAGAAGATTACAGAGGAATTCGATTTTTTTTTCACTATACATATACTACCATATTACTCTAATTTTTTATGACAAGAATGGACCCATATACATTATGGGGAAAAAGTGGTGGGGGGAATATTGCTAAAAATTCGCCCGGACATTCCATTTCACAAAATTTAAATTTCTTGAAAAATACTGAAAAAATGTCCCCATTTATACAATTTTTGGTCTAGATTTACCGTAAGAACTCAAAGTTTGAGTACAAAATTTGGAACTACACACATCCAGTGCAATTTTTTGAAAATTTAATAAAATATGTTAATCCTATAGATTTTTGGACCAATTTTCGGCCAATTTCGGCCTATTTTTGGCCACTGGAACCTCAAATATTGATATTTAATCATGAAAACCCATATGAAACATCAAGAACTCATCCATCCCGATATTATAAGTCATAAAGAATCATGAAAAAATAAATATCCTAAGAATGCTAGCCTGGGGAAGTGTAAAAATCCCATATGCACAGTTTCTATGATTTATGACCATATCAGTATAATGTAGGCTATAGTAACATACCGGTATCTTATAGGCTATATATGTATCAACCCATTGTTGCTATCTGCACTTTAAACATGACATGAAGTATGCATGAGTATTCTTTAGATCTACAATGAATACAATGCTTAAAATTTTCATTTTTCTTTTTCAGCATCAGTAAGGGCAAACTGAAACGTGTGCTTAAGTGGTATGTGGCCAATGGTGTGGTTACACGTAGAATACGTGCTGGAGGCTTCAGGAAAACGGGCAAATCTTTGGACCTGGATGATACTCAAAGAGTTCTCGCCTTTATCAAATCCCATGCTGAGACACATGCCATTGCTCTTCCAGGCAGAATACCAACTCACAAGAGAGATGATATACTAATTCTCCCCTCCTCTGACACCAAAGCTGACATTTACAGGTTGTATGAAAAAGCCATGGCAGATGTCCAGCAGAGGGCAGTTGCTCTGTCTACTTTCAGGAGTTTGTGGCGAAAGCTCCTCCCAGGAATAGTTTGTGCAAGGCCCATGACTGATCTCTGCTGGGAGTGTCAGAGGAACAACAGAGACATTCACCGGTCTAGCTGTTTCCCAGAAGAGGTCAAGCAGGCAAAGTTAAAAAAACAAACACATCATTTACAGGTAGTAGGGAAGGAAAGGGCCTACTTACAGCAGCTGGTAAAGAAGGCAAAGGAGGATTATAAAGCAGCTGGTTCTCCTGCACTTGGCCCTCATCCACCATGTAGTACAGACTATCGGGTGCATGTTAGCTTTGACTATGCCCAGCAAGTGCACCTGCCCTCTTACCCCATGCAGCCAGGCCCACTCTACTTTCTAGTGCCAAGAAAGTGTGGCATCTTTGGTGTCTCTATGGAAGCAGGACCAAGCCAGGTTAACTACCTAATAGATGAGTCTCATTGCAGTAGTAAGGGATCCAAGGCTGTGATCTCATATCTCCACCATTATCTCGAGAACTACTCCCTGGGCCCCAAGAATTTGGATCTCCATTGCGACAATTGCAGTGGTCAAAATAAAAACAAATTCATGTTGGCGTACTTGATGTGGCGATGTTTGACTAGGCTCAACATGTCCATCACTCTCAACTTCCTGATCACAGGTCACACAAAATTTGGTCCAGACTGGTGTTTTGGCCTTTTGAAACAGAAATTTAGGAAGTGTGACGTTTCCAGTCTGGAGGACCTTATGGAAGTTGTCCGTCGAAGCACCCTGGAAGGAGTCAACATCCCACACTTAGTGGGGGATGAGAAAGGAAACTGTTCAGCCCCTACTTATGACTGGAAGACTTTTCTAGCCCCTTTCAGCAAGGCAGTGAATGGCATTAAGGAGTACCATCACTTTGAGTTCAGCCATGAATACCCGGGTAGGGTTGTCATGAAGAAAGTGGTCGACGATGAAGAACCTGTGCTCTGCAACATCTTGACAAAGGAAGTAGCATATGTTCCCCAGGGCAACCCTGCCATCATCCCCTCCCCAGGATTGCCTGCCTATAGGCAATGGTACTTGTTTGAGAATATCAGAGACTTTTGTACCAATGCCACAAGAGATATCACCTGTCCAAAGCCAACAGTACCAAAGCCTGGGTCAGGTATAGGAGAACACACCAATGACACTGACACCCATCAGCCAGGACAAGAGCTAGAAGAACAGCAACTTAGAGGGAGAGGCAGAGTTCGTGGCAGGGGTAGGGGCAACAGCCAACAGGCAGAACAAGTGGAACTCACAGGCAGGGGTAGAGGCAGGGCCAGAGCCAGAGGCAGAGCCACAGGAAGAGGCAGAGGCAGGGGTGTCGGTGAACAGGCAGACCAGGAGGAACTCAGAGGTAGGGGAAGGGGCAGAGGTAGGGGCAGAGGTAGGGGAAGGGGGCAACAGCCAGGACAACAGCAGCCTAGAGGGAGGGGCCGACCTAAAGGTGCTGTTTCTCGGAAAAGAACAAGGAGCCCTTCATCTGCAGAAGACTCTGATGACGAGGTGTGGATTGCAAGTGATTCTGACTAGAACTCCCTCTTTTCGTACCATAACGAGTTATGCCATAAACTTGGATATCACATATTCTATTATGATGTTGTGTTGTTAATATAATCATAATCTGCTACTGGTTTAGGGTGTAATGATGATACACAATCAGCAGCGACCATGGATATATATTTTGACCTGGAGAAATAATGTGACATGAACATGGAGGACCCCACCCACTGCACTTGGATTTTACCTATCAAATTATCTGTGTACAATGCTCACATAATGTGAAAGGACTTTCAGGACTTAACAGACTACATTTAATAGGTTTTGGAACTGTTAGTTGTCCCTAAACTACACCAGGAACAGGTATTGTGCATCTATAATTATTCCACTAAACCACTAACTCTGTCATTTTTCCAGGAAACTGAACGTGTTTTTGAACGATGTTGCATGAATAAAAATATTTCCCCAAAGAGACCAATCTTTTAGTATGTAGTAGATATAACCATCGGGAATGCCTGGTAAAAATTTCAGATTGATATCTCAATTCTAGATACCCGTTGCTAAGGTAACCAATGAGTGATATGCTCGCTGACTGCTCGCGAGCAGGTCACGACCTGCTCGTTCCACTTTGATCATGGGCTCTATAGAGAGGAAATGAACTGTTCTATCACATGACATAGATAACTAAAAATGTTTGATGAGCGACATAAGTTCCACTATGCTGGATTGAGTCACATATATATATATATATATATATATATATATATATATATATATATATATATATATATATATATATATATTTATATAATGTGGACAGTCGAGGGAAAAGGGTCCTCCGAGATAAAAACTTAGTAATAAAATTGATGTCATCAGCTTTCCAGTGATATCTTTCATTAGCAGGTACCACTTCTAGTTTTTGAGTACTGGCTCTCTGAATATGTGTGGTCACTGTCCAATCTTAAATGCCAATAAGCTCTATCTTCCTTTGTTTTAGAGATATTCCTATCTAATTAGCATGATTATGCTAATTACCAAATATCCAAACTTTTTCAAACACTTGGCCACAGCTTTTGATCTAAAAATGGTATTTACATTCTGTTTTCAGCATAGAAATCATTTTGGGGCCTTCTTTCATTCAATCAAAAAATAATTTCAAATTAGAATGAAAATCATGTTTCCATGGCAACCAACATGTGCAAAAACACCAATTTAGGCCCAAAAACGTTCTTTTCCATTCCAAATATGGAATGTTTTCTCCAAAAATGGAATCTTCTAACGTGGCCTATCATATTCTATATAAAAAAGTAGTATAGATAAGTTTTTGCTATATCTTGGTCCTTTTTGGCTATATGGAGCCCCCTGGTGGCCAGAGTTGGTACTAAAAATCCCCCGAGGAGGTCCCTTTTCCCTTGTTGATCCACATATATTTATATATATTTATATGACTTCACCAAGACACTATTTCTAAGGGAAATACCCAATTAACACGTTGGGGAATGGCTAACACAGGTATATAGCCTATAGGGTTGCATAATTAGGTACTTGTAACAGAACTCCCAACTCACAGCTAATCTAGTCATTTCCATTATTCCATTGGCCCTTGTACAACTGGAGGCTGTGTCTCACGACCTTGAGCCAATGTTTTTGTCTCTGACCGGCTGCCGTCTCTGACCAGGTGCCGTCTCTGACCAGGTGCCGTTCTGACCAGGTGTCAGAAAAAGGTGTTTTAAAAAGAATTATACCCATATATATATAAGGATTCGTATAAACGTTATGGCGGTTGTTATATATTTATTATCATAATTATAATTAGCCTCCTGCTATTGGTATTTTGACCTCATCAAGCCAAGCCGGTCAGAGACGGCACCTGGTCAGAGACGGCACCCGGTCAGAGACGGCACCCGGTCAGAGACAAAAACATTGGCCCAAGGTCGTGAGACACAGCCTGGACTCTTTTTCTGCCCTGTCTCTCTCTGTCTGCCTCTCTGCCTCTTTGTCTCCGTCTGTCTCTGTCTGTCTGTCTGTCTGTCTGTCTGTCTCTCCCCTCCCCCCCTCTCTCTCTCTCTCTCTCTCTCTCTCTCTCTCTCTCTCTCTCTCTCTCTCCCTGTCCCTCTCTCTCTCTCTCTCTCTCTCTCTCTCTCTCTCTCTCTCTCTCGCTCTCTCTCTCTCTCGCTCTTTCTCTCTCTCTCTCTCTCTCTCTCTGTCTCAGCTCCTCCTATTTTCCATGACCATCAAATGGTGAGAAAGCAATAAAAATATATTTTAGGATATACATAGTTGAAATTGTTGTGAAGGGTCATCGGCTGTACCCTCTCCCCTGTCCACATTCCACCAGTCAGGGGTGACACCCACCTCACGTTCTTCTCACCTGGTGTAAGGTTCAGGCCTCTGGGACTATTTATATCCTTGTTTACAAACACACCAGGTATAAATCCGCTACATCCGCATGTTTCACAAGCCTTCCTGAAAGTCGTCTGCGACGTCAACTCAGCCAGCTTCAAGGAACCCTATTGTTTAGACGGTTTCACACCGCATTACGTGTTGCCTGGACAGTGTCATGGAGAAGGTGTCTTCCGTGTATACTGCTATCTGCGGGTAATGGCAGGGGGAGGGATGGGACACCGTCCCATATCTCTCTCTCTCTCTAGATGAACAATTCTTTTGGCTTATTCCGCCCTTATAAGATCCGGATCCAAGCAATACTAGTACATTCTCACCAAACACTCAAAAATATGACAGCATGGGGGATAACAAACACGGAGCAATATATATATATATATATATATATATATATATATATATATATATATATATATATATATATATATATATATATATATATATATATATATATATATATATATATATATATATATATATATATATAGGCTCTTCGTGAACTAAATTCCTATTTCACTATAATTTAGGGATCATTAAGATACACACGTTGTGGAAATCCATATTCTGAAGTCACTGCATACGGTGCATCTGAATTTATATACTTTAGTTTGATACCAAATATGGCCATATTTATATTTTGTTTTTGTTAGGTTTTCCATTAGAAATTGTAAGTGTGGCCTAGTAATCTGTTGTCTGCTTGCACATTCTAGGGATATATATATTCTTCTTCCTGGGCCCTTTTAAATGTTCTAGATAATCCGACTCATGAACAAGCATGCATGTCAGCCATGCCCTGCTGCACCTCTGCACCCATCACGCCATCCTCACGTCATACAGTGCACCCCACCGTCCTGCACATGTGGATCCCCGACAGGTTCACGGAACATGACAACATGAATACATGTTAATTAACCATAAAGGGGTCTTCACATAATGGTGTGCGTGTGTACCTTACGACGTTTCAGGATATTGAGGTTACCAACATGAGCAACATAATCTGGTTTATATAAATAAATACATAAAAGACTAAAGCTATGTCATTTAGTGCATGGAAACGTAAACTTGTTAGTATGGATATCCATATGTGTCTGCGAATTTTGAAAAAAATAATGGTATTTGTGTGTCATTCTTGATTTTCATTTGAAATATGAATTGCATGTAAAGCAGCAACTAAAAACAATTTTCCATGAGACTAATATACTTGCTAGCCTCAGATCTTCTATGACCAAGGCCAAAAAAAAGAAGGTTTGTTTCAGGTAACATGGCATGAAAATGTAGGGTCGGTAGGTCGGATTTCTTTTTTTTTAAACTTTTTTTTTAAAACATGAAAGTACTACCCGGCCTCTCCGAAGACCCGAAAATTGACCCAAAAAAGCTAAAAATAGTTTTACCACCAAGATCACGTTCCCTTATTGATAGTATAGTGATCAATTTATCACATCAACTGATGCCAAGAATTGATGATCTCAAATGCGCACAATATACTGTTGAAGTTCAACACGTTTGGGCAAAAAAAAAAAGGTTTGTTTCAGGTCACCCGACCGACCTTATCAAAAGATAAGATACGTTTTGTTATGCAATTTTGAAGAATTTTCCTTATTTTTATTTAGTGAGTATTACCCACTACCTGTACGGCATATGCCCACCCACTCTACATTCAAATGAATGGTATCACAAGTGAACCAGGGCATTTTATCTTCTGTGATACCGTGGATTATCATTTATTGTGAAGTCCCTTTCTGTACATTGTGATGTTGCTGTGACAGAAATAGGCTGAGACCGGCCACACTTCAGTCACTTTCTCCGGTATGCAGGGAGAGCACTTTGGGTCTATTATATACTATTAAACTTCTCATGTACTTAGATATAGTACTCCCTTATAATCATTCATTGGTCAATTCTAGCATCAGAAATGAATTCCTTGTTAAACAGTACCCTCAAGTCATGTGTCATACATGTATGTTATTTCATTTCAGGCCAGCAGATGGGTGTAGGTGAGCAGGTGGGTGTGGGAGAGCAGGTGGGTGTCGACGACAGTTGCAGGCTGCGGTCATGTTCCGCCTTCTGTTGCTGTCAAAAAGCGAGTCGGTCGAACCATGAACGGCAACGATATGGGTGGTACAATTTTGAACTGCTCGGGACGCTCCTTTTATGCTGCCAGTGCAGTACTCTCGTGGTGTCTCATTGAGTTCTTACCAAGTACAAGAAGTACCACTGGCGCCACCATTTCTTTGACGAGTGGATTGAAAACTAAACTGCGAGCCATGTTTGTACATGTCTGAAGGTTGTGGCAATAATACATGTTTGGAGCATCTCAAAACGTGTCTTACCTCACTTTTATATAGAAACAAAGAGGATTCTTTGTAAACGTCCTGTTGGTGAAGGTCTGTAGTTTACTTAGATCCTATATTTCAGCATTGGCCGGAAAAGCTTGGTTTTGTGTATAGTTTAGGTGACATTTTTTTAATCTATATTTTGAAAATGAAATATTGCCCCAAATTTCCTTGAGCATTGATAGATTGGCATTGATCACAGCTTGCAATATTTATTTACTGAGTTTTGATACCAAAATAACATTCAGAATGCAACAGATTTTTCTGCCAAAAAAGCCAAAAATACCCGCTGCAGTGCCCTGGTTCAGCAGGACAGAAAAATTTGGTTGCTTGGTAAATTAGGGTGCCAATAATCAAATAATTTGTAAAGAATTAAATATCCACAGAAAACCAGACAAGAATTGGAGTTGTTGAGATTTTATTGGGGATTTATTACATCGAGAAAAGGGGGGTAACTTGTTGAACTTTGCGACGTTTCGTACATGTTTAATGAACTTCTTCAGGCGTTGTTGATTTAAATTCAATTAATTTACTAGAGATAAAGATTTATAGATGCATCACTAGGTTTAAGAACATAATCAACTGATGAAAACAAGAAGGAAGTATGTCCCAAGAAAATCGACCACACCTAAAATTCACCATGATGATGTGAGCATGGTAGAGCATCCGTTTTATATGTTGTGGTCTTAAAAATAAAACACCAAACGCAGTTCCTGATACACAAGGACGTTGATGTGTATATATACTTCCCAGCAATAAAAAATAAATCTGAAAAAAGTGCAAAATGCAGTCAGCATGTGCAGTGCCGATATGTATATAACGATTGTTGAACAGTTTAAGAGTGGCTCTTAGCCATTTAAGATCGCATTTATACTGGTATGTGCTATGTCTGTAGCGTCGGCATGATGCATGAATGCAGCCCAGGTGAGTATCTCACTGCACTGTAAATAGTAAGTGTAAGTGCACATGTAGACTCTACTGTAGTTTTACAGCATCTACTGTAGCTTTACAGTAGATTCTACTGTGTACGTACACCAAGCTGTACACTCCCGAAGTGTCGGCATGACGCATGGACATACACATTAAAGCACCATGCGGCCATTGATTAGAGTGGAACCATTTCAGGGCTTCCCCCTCGTTTCTGTTCTCTGCTCATTTGGCGGTTTCCGAGAATGGACTCGAAACAAGGTCATTTCTTAGAGGGGTAGACTGGTGGTTACACTCAGGTGGGTGACGGCTATAATAGTATACGATCTAAGTACACGTGTATAACTATGAAGGTCCTTGAGTAGACATTTTGAAAACACGAAAATTGAAGTAAAAAAATCAGTGATTTGATTAGGACTTAGCAGAACATAGCAGTCAATTTGTTTTTGATAATTCTGTAATATATCTTGTCACACCATATACATCTGCAAATATAAAACTTTGTTTCCTGTGACAATAGATTTATATGTAAAACCTGTACCAGGTATATGCAACAAGAGATCCCCTTCGATGCATGTAATACATACAGATGAGTGTACATGTATACGGATGGCAAGTGTATACCATGGCATCAGTATGTTTCTGTATGTTATGAACGATCAAGGAAAAAAAGGTGCGCTGTTCTACCGTAGATTCTACTCAGTATGCAAACAAAAACTATGTACATGTCTATCTTTTTGGAAATTAAAATTCGGATTTCTGATTCTATATTTGAAAATAACCTGACAACCAAATTTAAACTTTCCACATCTTTTATACATGTAGTATTGGAACATTATGATTAGGTACACCCTCAGAAAAGTGAGAGTCATTGTCGGGTTCATGTTTGGACTTCGGGTTCATGTTTGGGACTTCGTTTAAAATGCCCTCGTAGTCACACAGCAAAGTAATTACGTGTTCTTCCAACCTTTCAAACAATCTCCACGGAAACATACAAAATTGTCATTTGAAGATTCTCTGATGAATTTCCTCCTTGAGTACTGGGTTGGTGAGATGAGGCATATATGTTTTGTGAAATGAATGTAGATGAGTTAAAACTGTTATATCTACCGGTACTGCCAGCTATCTCTGCTCCTTTTACCGCTAGTTTATGATTAGTATATGTTAAACTAAGCGGGAAATCTGAATATGACTATAGAGGTGAAAGACAAGATGGAAAATTGTTGATTGGAGTTCATTGTTCATTGGAGTAATGAGTAATGGTGAGATAATGTTTAAGGGGATTTAAATCTCTCTTACTCATTGGACATGTATAAACCAGTTCATGTTTTCTGCACTGTGACCATAATGATACGTACCACCTAGCCTAAAAACTCTATGTCCTAAAGCCTCTACGCTTAACTCTACTTGGTATGTAATACCAGCAGTTTAAATGTGAAACTATTTTTCTTATTTTGTACCACCTCATTCATTTGTATATATTCATCTGTTGTATGTAAATAGTTTATTACCAGACTGTAATCTCTGCAGCAAAAAGTGGGTGGAACCTGAAGGTTAACTAAAAATATGTTCAACCTAATGATAAAATGTCTTATATGTATTCACTGGATGGATTACCCCCACGGAAATTAACCAGGAAGGTCTTAATGTCGCATTGCATGTTATGAACGGTTAAATAAAAAAAAATAAAAAAATGCAGGTCCTTCTAGTACATGTACCACTTCCAAGATGCCATTGTCAGCCCACCAGGCACCATACACCCACCCCTCCCCCAGTAGAACTGGACCCAGCGGGTTGAGGCCCTCCCTGTATATATACTGGGAGTCAGATGGAGGACGGATCAGCCGCTGAAGTACAACCAGGATCATCACAGGTTAAAGGCTATCCTACAAACACACTACAAAAAGTGTGATTTCACTGCTCAAAGGGCATAAACTCGTTTATATTACAGCTATTCAGACGTTAGTCAACTCAATATCATCATAACTAAGACACCTAAGACTACTTCACAAGGGATCATCTACAAATATGGTAAGTCTTTGTTTTCAATACAGAAAATCACGTTTATTTCCAAATAGGGTCTTTTAAATAAACAAATACATAATTCAACAAATCACCAAAGTGAATTATTCAAAATACAGTAGATGTACCATGGATTCTACTGCTTCTCTACACTTACTAACAACAGTATGAATTATCTAGAGTTCATTCAAGATTGGAGACGGTGTGTTGATCCCCCGGGGTTGATCCTCCGCTACTATTTGCAGGTTATCTTCATAACAAAAGTTATTTACCAACTGAATATTGCTCTCATATACCAGACAGGCCAAACGAATTACCTAGACACTATAATTATGACAAACATTATATAATCATGCTGGTTCTTTTAAATAACAAACAGGCCTAGATGTATCCATTCCCTATCTAACCCATCTACAGCCCAGTTACATCGTGGATCTCTTCCTCTTTGATATGTGTGATATTGATGCACGATAATTCCCCATCATCAAAATGTCATCAATACATGACATAATGGTGCTTACTTAACTGTCCGCACCCTCTGTGGACGACCTAACAAGGGCTTTCTACTCACCTTAATTCGTATCCGGGTTCCTATTTCTGGAAATTGGTCTATCTAAATCCCATCCGTTCATAAACCCAAGGGAGGACTGAACCTCTAAGGGTGTAAGGCAGATGGGAAATGTCTCCCACTCCCTGTGTCGGAATAGGATGTATACACAGCTGATGTAGCCAGAACAATGTAATACTATGTCATAAGCCTGGGTATAACAATAAGGTTTGAGGTTTGGATGTAATAAGTTTCATTTGCATTTGCAGTGAGGAAGTAACATGTAATTGGATACACTGTGAAAAGTTGGTTGCCATTTTTGTAGGTGTACGGTAGATTCAACTGTAGGTGCACAATTTATTTTAGGTAGACAGTAGAATCTACTTTAAATCTACAGTAGATTCTACTGTAAATCCATTATACAGTAGATTATACTGTATACCTACACTGACTATTTACAGTGTAGCGTTGACCATTGATTAATATAAACTTATAGAGAAGATACACAACCTGTTTGATCTTCTATCCCCTAAATATCTTTACGATGTCCAACCAACCTGCATGTCGTTTCTAAAGGAATTTGTTCTGAATCCTACACCTTTAATCAGAAAATAGATGTAAGCGTTTCGCGGCGATTGGCATTGGATCAAAGAGATTTAACTTGTAAATAAAATGGATCTGGGACGCGTCATGCCATCCCCAACTCGACATTGTTGGCAGGGTGGGGACTGACTGGTGCATATTCCGCCACATTGTCGGGGCTTGTCTTCATGGCTGAATATTCAGGTGGACATGGTGGGGGCCTGGACTTGGCGCCGGTGTCTCTCCTGTGGAAATCTCAAATGGTTGACATTTTTTACCTCAGATTACACTTAACCCTTTATGGTCGACATAAGCCTTACGTGGAAATATGTTCTTTTGTGGTCACGATGCATGAATGCAACCCTGATGAGTAACTCGCCCGTTTTTCATTCAAGCATCATGCAGACCTTACTGAGAGTGATTCACTCCGAAAGGGTCGGTATGATGCATTCATGAATGTATCTCTGGTGAGTACACTCCCCAGGCCTAGCTGCTTTCATGCATCAGATCTAGATAAGTCCATATAGTGCACGAATTAACGGTACTCTGTAATAAAGGGTTACACAATCCACGTTCACTTCTAACATGTCTCTCCCTGACTTTTGGTAACGCCTTACAATGAGTATAATTGATGAAGTTACAAAAAGACAATGCTTCCATACTGGTCCCCAACCCACGCCCTACTCAGCCGTCTGCCTTATGAGGACAGCGCCCTTCCTGTTTCGTGATGCATGCATGATAGAAGAAGACGCCCGAAGCTTATACATACACGCTGGGAGTATAGCGGGGGAGCGGACCTGTTGATACCAACTTATCAAAAGGAATTTTAACCAAATTATATCCTAGCCGTCTGATATCCATTATTAGAATCGTGAATAAATCTACCCTTTTTGAATACATGTATTCACAAGATATTTTCAAATAGAACTACAGGTGGCATTGTATTAGGCGATTATACAGCTGGATATAATAGAGATGGTAATGATATCTCGCTGACCAGTCTATGCATGTGGTGATACATAGCATACCTAAGTGACCAACTCACCAAAACAATTCAGGACCAGAGAGACAAAAAGAAAGACAGATCTCATCAATTACAAAAGTCACCCACACGGATTTTGGTGAAAAAATCCCCAAATCAGAATTTCTTTAGAACAAGTCAGTTTGCCGCTGGCAGTGTGGGCCCGGGAAGGGTGGTGCCATCCTGGTGTCATGAGGTAGGACTTGGTTAACCCTCTGAGGACCGCATAGTGCTTTAATGTGTGTGAACTTTTTGACGTCATGATACATGACTGAGCTCTGTCGGGGAACTCACCAGCGCTACATTCATGTATAATACCGAACTTATAGGGTTGATATACACCCGACGGGTCACCATGATGCATGAATGCAGCCTTGGCGTGTTTACTCATGCATCGATGCATCGTGATGACAAAGGGCATAGAGCGTTAAAGTACTATGCGGCCCTTAAAGGGTGAGGTATGGTGGTGGCCGGGGGGTAGAGAGGCCACCTCCAGGTGTGTATTGTATGGAGATCGGGACAGGTGGGCAGACAGACAATGTTAAGGAGTCACCCAGGTAACATGTGTATCCTACTGGAGTCCGGGATGAGGGCTCAGCACCGTACCGACATTACTACTGTGAGATTATCTACTGTTTTTGGGGTGTTTTGTTGAAACTTTATAAGTTTTAGAAATCGATGTTAGACCGCGTTTTCTTTGGCTGGACTTCCAATTATTTTGGATAGCCTGCAGATTTGTAATAGACCAAAGGAACTCACCATGTTAATAGATGTGGGATATTCCTCTCCATACTACAGACACCCTAGCACATTCACCACGACGTGAACTTGGCTACTGCTATGTCCTGTCGGAGTATCTATGAAATCTTCGCCTACTTATACGAACGTATTTAACTTCATGCATGAATTTATCTAGAAAAACCAACGAGTTATAATAATTATACTTGTTATATATTGGGATGGATTTTGTGTATCATGGTGACAATGGATATATCACATTAAAGCACTTTAATGACCCTAGATGTTCAATACAATAGACACATTTCTTTCTTTAATGAAATGTTTAATTGTTACCCTTTGTGCCCCTACAGACGTTGGTGTCGGAGAGCGCGGGTACCACCCCCATGGAGGAGACGACTACAGGAGGAGACCCTCACACGGCCCAGGAGGCACAGGAGGCACATCGCAGGGACCAGTGTCAGGGCTGTCTACAGCTCAAAAAGGTAACGTGAATCCACCCTTTAATCACAGCAGAGTGCCTTAATGCACTATTAGTATTTACACCACAGTTTGCTGAGAGAACAAAAGAAATGGCCTGACTGTATTTTACGTATGTGGCTTTATTAAGTTTATGTGGATGCGGTCCATTGAGCACACTCTCCTTCTGTGAGTGCAAGTCAGATATGACATGCGTGACTAGCTGCATACATGTTAAAGGCCTTGGACAATGGTAATTATCTGCCGCTGGCACCTTGAACAATTACCCTGTTCCTTGCTTATAACACTTACACCGCAAGTCACTTGTACCATATTTAATACATATTTTGTTGTTATGATGCATGGATGCATTCATGCATCATGTCAACTAATTTTTAGTACTCAACATAGCTGGTGTAAAGCACTATTTCTTGAGTTGGCTATTTAGAGGTTCAAATCGAAGTTACATTCCATGGGGAGCACGTATTCATGCGTTGTCAAATTAGGGCTGATGCACTAGGACTACTGTAAATACCTTTACATGCATGTCATATCATATTTGGAATTCAAGTAATTGTGTACATAATATGGGACTGTGACTCAATTTGATCATTTGTGATCTTAACTTCACGCACATATCCTTTCACACCCGTAAACATGCATCACCGACCAGTGCACCCGTTTTAACCCGGGATACTCAGATCTAAATTAAAACAAACCATTTCCTGAAACAAACACAGGTAGCTCTCAACATCAACAATATCCATCCATTGTGAGTGTGACTGTTTACCCCTGTAAGGCCCGCATAGTGCTTTAATGTAATACATGTATGCCCTTTGTCGTTATGATGCACCTAGCAAGTCTACCCGGCAAAGCTGCATGAGCATACGGGGTTGATACGCTCCCGAAGGCTTGGCATGATGCATGAATGCAGTTTTGACGAGAGTAGACTCGCCAGGACTGCATTCATGCATCACGACCAAAAAAGAGCACAGCACAGTAAATCAATATTCGGGCCTTGACCCTTTAATGACGGCATGTCACTAAACGATGACATTAGTCGTCATGATGCAGCCCCGGCGAGTAACTCGCCAGTGCTGCATTGGTGCATCATACCGACTCTTCGGGAGTGTCTCAACCTCATAAGGTCGGCATGATGCATAAATGCAGCACTGACGAGTTAATCGCCAGGGCTGCATTTATACATCAGGACGACCAAGGGCATGATGCATTAATTAAGGCATCATGCCGTCTTTAAATAGCTAAAGGACTATTGAATGAGAACCTATAGATGCTAACTGTATACCCTTGTGACCTCAGGCCCGGAAGGAGCTGAAACGAGTCCGTCAGGAGCTGAGAGCAGCTCGGCAGTTGGCGTACAGTGAGCAGCAGAGGTCACAGCGACTCCAGGACCTCCTGGACCTCACCGCCACAGAGGTCAGCGACCTCAAGCGGAAGTTGGGCCACATAGACAGGAGCACTTCCGGTGCAGTTGGTAAATACATGTTCTAAATATAGAGTATCCAAGCTCATTTACAGTCATACTCCTATTCTATATTTAGACTTTGTAACCACATGAAGCAGTTTACCTATATATGTAGCATTGCCCTGTCCCAGATGGATACATGTCTACATGTGTATACAACCTAGCCAGTACTGCACGCATTGAGCTATGAATGATATGTTAATCCGGGTCGTTTCTCCTTCAAAGTCATTAGCAATAGATAATATTATACATGGGGTAACAGGGGATCAGATCATACAAAGAATGAAACAATATAATTATTGGAAAACCGTTTGTTCTCCATGTATCGATCAATGTTATTAATACTGTATGCATATGCTCCTCTATCAACTATTATAAACGTTGACATCACTTTAAACAGTGAACTATTTTAAAACTGTATACATGTCTATTTTTAACAGAAGGTTGGTTTGACGTCTGCGCTGACTTCAAACGACGAACGCGCAGACGACCGAGCAAGTCTCGCGGGATCACGTGGCAGAGACGCTACCTGGTGGCGAGAGGTGGCCGTCTGTTCATCTGTAGGGCGCCAGGAGGCTGGGACGAGCAGCTCTCTGAGATAGACACTGCAACCCTGGTAGTGGACATCGAGTGAGTAGTTTATTCAAAATAGTCAAAAATTCCAAGAACCTTGTGAGAAGTAAGGGAGTGATCATTTTTTAACAACGGGGGGGGGGGGGTGTACAACCGTGATCTGCAGTAACTGACGTGATCTGCAGTAGTGCAGATAACGGCAGACCATCCAAACGTGATCTGCATCAAAATAACATGATCTGCACCAATTTATGTGATGCAAAAAAACACGTTATTTGCATCAAGGAACTATCCATCTCCCTGATGCTATCTGCATCAAAACATGTAGACCTATGTGGTGATTATCTAGGGGTATCTAGAAGTAAATAATATCATTTATGCAGAAGGACATATGGGGCACCTAGGAAGTATTTTTGGGGTTGTTTCACATTATCCAGGGACAACCTGGGGCATCTAGGAAGTACAGACTGGGGGTTGTTTTACATTGCCCATGGTCCCCTTGGGAGGTATCTTTCCAAAAATAGTCAAAAGGTCCATTTTACTGAAAATGGCTAACTTGGTGAGAAAGGTGTTAAAAATTGCAAAACGGTCAATTTTTTCTAATAATGACCATTTAGGTGAGAGAAGTGTTCAAAATTTCGAAAAATTAGGTAGATAACGATTGGATGGTTTTAGCAGATCACATCATTTTGATGCAGATCACGTAATGTGATGCAGATCACGTTTGGATGGTCTGCCATTATCTGCATTACTGCAGATCACGTCAGTTACTGCAGATCACGGTTGTACAGGGGGTGGGTTTCCGCGCAGAGCGCGCAAATTTTTTTACCCCCCCGGGCAAGGGGTCAAAATTTTTTACCCCCCCCCCCCTTAGGGTCGAAAATCGGCTCGCGCGCGGGCCCTTTGAAGCATAGTAACGCGCTGGCTTTTTGGCTCAAAACAGGTTAAATTTTTTTGCCCCCCCCAAGAGGGGTCCAATTTTTTTTGCCCCGCCCCCCGTCAAGGGGTCCAAATTTTTTTGCCCCTCCCCTCCCCAAACCCACCACCCCCCCCCCCCTGTTGATAATAAATGATCACTCCCTAAGTTAAAAGTTGTCAGAAGTAAACAATTAAGCTCAACGTCTCTGACGTTATACAAAGTCACAGTTTGGCTGCTTGAATCCAAGGGCTCGTGGGGGTCTTTGGGTGAACAAATGTCATGTCTTAGATCATAACACCAAAAGCTCTTTTTGACACCCCACCGTGGAAGATTGCATGTTATGTTGTGAAAAGCTTATTTATAAATACGCGTTTTTTTCCAGTGACAACATGGTTGTCTCATCTCCCGGTGCCGATGACCCGGAAGTGTTCCTGCTGAATAGAGATCACCAGAAGGTCATAAGGGTCAGTACATCCTTTGGTATTCTATAGGCCTCTGCTGATTGTAATAGCGTTGATATTTGACATTCATGAGACAACTTTAAATCCGACAGCTGTATTCCGCTGAGAGAGAAACACATTTTTATTTTTTAGCCTTATCATAATCTCATCACTAAGTACTACATTAGAATACATATGACTATCAAGCATTGATACACACTATATACTTGCGCGTTTGCACTACCAGTATGTCAATTGATACCCCAGCTGAAATTTAGGGATTGTAATGCTAATATTTAACATTACATTAACAGATTGTCTACCACAAGACACAGCCCAGTGAGTCGTCGTCGGCCAGTGACTGCTCCGAGTCCAACCCCCCTGACACCCCCAGTCGGCGGGTCCTCATGCTGGAGGCGTCCACCGTGGAGGAGAAACAGCTCTGGTTATCGGCCCTGTCTGCACAGAGAACACACACATACACTGCAACAGGTGGGTCTGCATGTCTCTTACACAGATATTATTTAAAGTGTCCCCCGTATAGTATGGACCCATGTCAGCATAGACATCACTCTTTTTTATAGGCCACTCAGAAGAAAAGAAGTTTCTCATCACCGCGCGCGTTATAGAAATCAAAACTTTAAAAGGATTTCTTTGGAATTAAATAAATGAAAAATATGACAGAAAATGGACAAATAATGGCATATTTGGGATCGGATTAAAGCGTATACTACCATTCTGCAGTGGGATAATTTACATTTACATTTTCTCACTGCAACAGGTCAACAAATGCTTTACAATGTGAACTTGGGTCAAGAAAATCATATATCATATACTATACATTTCAGCCCCCCTTTTTTTGGAGTGGCCTTATGACATATTTTTTTAATAAACTGATATTACTAAAACTAAATTTAGTTTACTCAAGTTTCATGGTTCAATAATCAGCAGCTTCTGGTATCGAACTGCCATATTTCATCCCCTGAAGCTATGGGTAAATTAAGTAGAAGGCATTCTCTCTAAAGCGTGTCATATATGTAAAATGAATGGCCCAGAATAATTTGATGTCAGACATTAGCTCTATACCAGTATTAATAATGATAGGATGCCATATCTTAGCTCTATACCGTTATTAACTGTGCTGATATGGTAACCTCCATGCAGGGTGTGACGACGACTCAGGTCAGCAGAGGTCCATCAGCCCCATCCACCACCAAGTGCTGGACCACCAGCTCACCGGAAGTCTCACCGAGGCTGATGTCAACTCCAACTTCCGGTCCCGCAAATCCTATATCATGAGGTGTTTGAAAGTGCGACATGACTCAGAAGGGTAAGTGTTATACATATTATATGGTTGTCAGAAAGAGATGACACTGTGTTGATGCTATAAGCAGTTATTCTAAGAATACATCGGAATAATTTAAAGTCCAGCATCCTCATTCATTGGAGTTTGAAATATAAAACTCTCACGTCTGCTTCATGAACGTTTCCTATAGTGCTGGATTTAGGCATCATGGCGACCCCCCCTCCCCGTGATACACTTCTGATACACCAATACAGCGATTGCTCACCGGTTGGTGCATCATGATGACAAATATTGCTTTTAGTTAACATGGTAATATTAAAGTTAGATTAGGGTCGTAGATGAAATTGTTACATGTATCCATATATTTGGCTTCTAAACGTACTAATTAAAAGTTTGTCGCTATTACAACAGATCACAATTATCCTCCGCTGGATCCTCTCAAATAGACGCAGACGACTTTGAAGAATCAGAGACGCCCAAGTGCTCCCAATCCGACAACGATGACGTCATAACCTCGTACGCAGACGAGATCTCAGTTGACGATGGAGGTGACCTCACAGACAAAATGAAGACAACAGATATATCGACAACAGAAACTGTCACAAATACTCTACATTCTGGCCTAGAGACAAATAACTCAGCAATGTGTATTCGTCAAGTTGATAACACCAAGTTAGCAGTGTTACTGCTGTCCATACTTGTGGCTGCCGCTGCCATGGTTGTCATGATTCGTACACTATAGCCCAAAGTAGATCATGGTATAAATGTATAATGGGATTGGGCCATATATATGTATTCAGTTAGGCCCAACAAACATGTTTTGCTCCTGTATCCAATTCTACCTCAATGTTCCTGGCCAATGACATTGTTCCCTTTGTGCTTTAAGGTCTGATGTAAAAGTGCAAAAAATACCCAGCTATGGTCCTGCATATAAATGCAGATTATGATATCACTTGAAATTTACTAAAACTGATTATCATCCTAGAATTCCATTTTAAACCAATCAACCCATCATAATCAGTTTAGTCATGATACCTGAACATAAAAATTAATCAATGTGGTTGGCACAAGATAGATAGGATCTACGTAGAAGGGATACACCGCGTGGCATGTGCAGCAAGATGAATCTGTTGAGGGCTACCTTAAATGCATTCTCTACTTTCGGAGCATGAACCATCTGAGGATTGTTCACTTTATGCTTTTATTTTTCGTTATAAGGAGAATGTTATATTTTATGATTATCAATAATTTCTGAGTTGAATTATGAAAGGGACTTACACTGTTATCACAGTGTACACGTCTTGCATCATACACACTATTATTTATTGTAGAACTCATATCTGTATCATGCAACCAGATCCCAATAGGGATAAAGTATAAGCTATACTGAATGACACCCCCTATAGAGTATGGGAGAGATGAGTTGATGTGTATACCCCAGGTACAACTTACACGATTTGACCCCCTTTAACTTTATATAATAAAGTTTTCGCTTACAACCTGGTATATTGGGATCAAGTGGTGGTATTGTGAGCTGACAGAAGGCACAGGTCTATGATAGATGCATAGAGACATCCCTAGTGTATGACGTGCAACTAGAGGCCTACCAATCTTTTATAATATCAACCATGTGCACTCATCATATATCCAGACTGTACTGAATATTAAGTTCTAACTTTGAACTGCTTAATTATGTATAACTACTGTGACTGTGATGTTGTAAATATATATCGACAAAAGGAGCCGTCCTGATACTCTCTATGACCCATGTCCAATAATACCATGGACCCATGGCCCTCATGTAATATGTACCCTCTAATGTATTCCAGAGAGAGGCACTGTGCCTTTATTTTCCATGTCTACCCCAGAAAATAACATCTAGATCGACGAACTTCAAACAAAGACGTAACGTTGCTGTTTGAAACAAACCCACGATTATTGTCGACTTGCATGGCACTATACAGCTCATGTTAATGTCCTCTTACTAACACTTACTGACTGAGGCCTGGGTGTGGCCGGATAAAGAATCCCCAGAGACTGAAGAAGATAGATATTGATGCATGTAGTGTTTCATATAATGTAGGGGAGAAATGGGGGGGGGGGGGGGGGCTGGCTACTCAAGTACCAGAAATATTTGTGGCTGTCCATGTTTACTTATCAGTTATCATGTTAATCCCAGCTAACAAAAAACGTTATTTTACGTCAAAAAATGCTAGAGTAAAGAGCCTTAGAGAAACGCTATATAAGTTTATATAACGTTACAAAAAGTTGTATAACGTTTTTTGTTTACTGGGATACGGTGTTACTGGTGCCATAGGTTAGAGGCCACATGACATGGTGACATGCCTCCTGATTTAAGAACAGGCTTCTTAGATTATGTCACACAGATAGTGTAGGCCACTGCCTTTTGGAACATATGACTTCAAAATGGACTTTTTAAACGTTGTATAATTCATGAACGAATTTTGTAATAAAGACATACAATGACCAACATCTCAGTGTTGCTTTCACAGTTAATCAATACCAGTTGACAGTTTATGGACAACCCAGTTTCAGGTGTGGATGTAGCATTGTCTTCTTGTAACATGTGATAATATTACACTGGAAACCCTATGTTGAAATAAGTCCTCACTAGCTGATCATTTTTGATTATGTCGAGGGGTAGTACCCTGGTGATCTTTAAAGTGATCACAAGTGAGGACCTAGGTCGTCAATATGCTCATCCTTTTCAATCATAGAGCATGCTAGATAATCAATATAAAGACACAGGGTAGTCAATTTAATGATTGCCATGACCTTTACAATGTTTTCTTGTTATGAAATAATATTAACAAATATCATTAGAATTAGCCCCCTCAAGGTCATCAACCTCAATGTTCCGGCCTTTTTCAAGAGTAAATTTTAGTCCTCATAATAAGTCAGAGATTAATAACAGGTGGATGTCAATCTTACCACTTCTAACTTTGTTCTCAGACACAGAAAAGGTGTCTTTGTGTATAAATATCTATAATTAAGCAATTCATGCCCTAATTTCTTTTGAATCACTTGGGTTTTTACTATGATAATATTCATCATATCCTCCAATGTATCAACATCTATGACCAATGGTCCTATAGGGTTTAGTCCTCTGTAGTGAGTACCCTCACGTTAGCCTGGGTTTTCATTGTAAGTATTATTTTCTCAGACATGCTGAGTTCAAGAGCCGATAGAGGAGCGGACAATGTTACACATGCGTTTGAGACTAGGCAATGCCCCCCTCCCCCCCCCCCCCCCGTGGTAGTTTAGCTAGTTCTAGTACTTGTGGATGCCATGAGGTGGTGCAAATGAGCAACCCTTAGTTACGACGACCGACACCAGAGAGCGGACCAGTGTCGGGCGCCTGCCAGTGTTGAACGTCGCACAGCTCACAACATACTACATGTAGTACCAATAACAAGGGCAAGTCAAATTTAAGAAAAGGGGAGGGGGGACTTTACAGAAAGACACACCGTAATAATGTGTTTCACAGGCATCCTTAATTAGTGTTAACTTTAAGGGCAACATGGTGCTTTTTAAGGAGCATCTATAGGACCTAGACTAGGTTAGTAAACCTGCTCTTTGTCCACTGCTGGACGGGGTGATCTTCAATCTACCGTAGCCGTTGCGTTTTGGATGTGTCGGGTTTTATATAAGCGCCTGTCTTGAATTAGCGCCGAGGGTAGAGGGATCATGGAATTCTTCTTATAAGCACTAAAATAGGATCTGGAATAAGCGCATGTCTTGTATAAGCACGGGTGGCTTAAACGCGACGGTACGATGTGTTATACAGATAGAGTGGGGTGAGGGGTGTCTGAGCGTGACAAACAATGATATATGTGGAGCTACATGTATGACAAATGGGTAGGGGGCGGGGTGTACACGACAAGCATTTGAATGACATAACTCAGTCATAGATCACCACAAAGGCGCTATAGAATCCGTGACAATATCCATACCTCTGACTTTCGTCCAGAACATCTGCAACCAAACCTACGTTGTAGGTTGCTGGTGTTGTAACAGTACGATCTTCCAAGCCATACATCCTGCCAGGATAAATATATGATATACATACTTGTAAACAAATAGTTTGAAAAGAAGTTATACCAGCTCCATTCAATTCATGATGGACCATACAAAGTTAGATAGTCTAAAACCAGTGACTTGTTTCGGTCACTGAAATGTACTTAATGTTGAGAGGATCTATCACATGTCCCCGTCACATGTCTCATATGAGAACACAGAACGATACAGCTATCATATTGCTACCATTTTCCATTGAGTGTCCACCTTTGTGGAAACAATAAGTTAATATAACCTCAAAATTACCTATGAAGATCGATCGATGAGGGTGAGCAACAATTGTACTTTACCACTTTCCCTCACTTTTCCCATCTACATTTACAGTATATCAGAGTCCGGAGCAGAGTCCAGTTATGAGCAGCTCGGTGAGGAGCTCACCGACTACAGGAAGGAGGCCAATCAGCCCGGGAACCCCGCACCCACTCACCCTGCAAGGGCCGCATAGTGCTTTCATGTATCATGTCCTGTGTCGTCATGATGCATGGATGCAGCCTCGTGTGCATACACACCAGGCCTGCCTTGCTGCATCATTCCCACCCTAAAGGGATTGATACACTCCTGAAGTGTCATCATGATGCATGAATTCACCCCTGGCGAGTTACTCGCGCCAGGGGTGCCTTCATGCATTACACCGACCAAGGACACATTACGTCCCTGTGAGTCGCTCCCTAAACGAGCAGCTCGCGGCCCGGCCGGCTCGTGGCGCACCCTGGCGGCCGGCTAATGAGATAGACACCAATCAGACCCGAGCAAACAATCAAATTAATTCCCCCTCGCCCGGCGCGTTAAACACGATCACAATGGGCGTATTTGGCGCGCCCGCCGCATCCGTCTTTATTTGTAACTAATTCCGCCATTACCCCCCTGCCTGCCGCCTCCCCCGGCCCCCGGAGCTACTCGGCAGAATTGGGTCAAATTGGTTCTCCATGGTAACGACCCCGGCCCCAGGGCGGCCATGAGCGAGTGGTTCCAGAGACTGACACCAGGGGGAGGTAGCGAGCCGTGAAGGCTGCAGGTTGGGGGTTCATAGGGTCCTGTTAGGGCAATGTCTACAAACAGGGGAGGGTCCTGATGGTGACCACCTCAATACAGAGAAAAGTCAGGCTGATAAAAAAGAAATTACCGCCTTGCATATTCACATGGGCACAGTGGGCTGAGTGCCTCCCTGAACCATTTAAGGGCGGCACGACGCTTTAAGGTTTCATGTGCAGGTTCCTTTGTGTGCATGATGTTTTAATGCAGCCTTGGTGCATCAGGAAGATCCCGTTGGAGCGTGTCAGACCCGTATAGAATCGTCATTACACATGAGTATAGAACTGGCGAGTTACCTTCCCGAGTATCATTACGACAAATATGTTCTAAAAACATTATGCTGCCTTTAATGGGTTTGGGTCAATTGATCCTCATATACTACAGAAAAGGTAGTGGATAGATATAGATTGTGCATATATAGTTTTATGATACATGTATAATTATTGGTAGTTTGAGGAAGAGTAATTTCCAACAAGAAAATAGTTGGCACATGCCCATCTCTCTACACGCAGTCTGCACCCAGCAGAATCCAATGGCCGCACACACTAGACAATATAAAGGATACCATTCTCTATGGTCTAGTCTTCTCCCCCCTGCAGCAACTACTAGAGCCACCTGGTGTGTGAATGGGTAGTTTCTGTCTAGGCCGACAGAGTGAGCAGCAATAGGTTATTACTAACGCTAAATGAGCAGCTCCCATCCATCTGACTGAGTTAGTGTGTGTGCCGGGGTCATTCCAGCCAACAAGCGTGAATGCAGATATCATTATTATTAATTGCTGGCTCTGAATGGAGATCATCATTGTTGGAGTTAATTTATTGGGACATGTGCTATATGTATACTGGGCAAGAATTACTCTACAGGAGGGGCCGGGTAGTGACACTCTAAGAACAGTGTGTTACATTTACGCACTTATCAACATGCTTTTGTCAGGTATGACCGGCGAGCCCGGCGAGCCCGGCGCTGCGGGCGCCCGCGTGTTCAAGCCGACGGCGGGAGACGCTACTCCCGCCGCCGGCACACGCAGGCGCGCGCCGGCCCGCATAGGCGGCGCTCCAGTCGGCACTCCCGCCGCCGCCAGGCGACGCTCATCCCGCACATTGTTTCCCACAGACCAGCATAAGGGTCACCCCTTTGATGTACACTAACAGGGGTAGACAAACTATGGAGGGGTATTGTGTGACTGTCTCTCTGACTGTTACAACCCTCCAACCACTGTCAACTGACACTAACACTCAAGATGCCATGCTGGTGGCCTGGCCCCCTTAAATAGGGTCAGGTCCCAGCACTGGGCATCTCCATCCTCACTCTACACTTGGACACCACAGAGCAAGGACCTCTCCACTGACTGAGAACAAGGCTATAGGCTATGCCCTACTAGGCCCAACTATCAGACATGGTGTAGGACCCCCTTGGCTCTAGTCCAGTACTAACCTCAGGGTTATTAGGTATATTTACCAAGACCTATATTATTGTGTGGATAGGTGTAACTGAGTGGAACCTACATTGTACTACTGTACTGTTGCTGTCAACTTGTAATAAATACCAACTATACTACAAGACCACAAGACTTAGTCAACTTACCTCATATCATATTAAAGGGATCTCCCAACTAAGGGGATTCCTTGTATGACAAAGTGGTGGAGAAGTCCTAACAAGATCCCACAAGCTGGCAGCACAGACTACCAAGACTCACCTCCGCAGCAAAGGACCAGCTACCCCTGGATCTCTACCCAGCAGGAGGAGGAGACCCAGCTCCAAGGAGTCATCCAGGAGCTCCACTCCAACACCCTCAGCTTCACCACACCACACCACTCAAGAGAGTGACTTCCAAGGCAAGCTTCACCTGGACACCCTAGCTGCCCTGGACAGTATCCAGGACACACAGAGTGACTTGTTCTCAAACGGTCAGCATACCCCAGGATCAGGTATGAGTGACGATGAGACAGTACCCCCAGGCCAGGCAGCCAAAGAGGAGGCTGAGGCACTTCTACTCATAGCCCAGAATGTAGAAACTCATGTGGATAAGACACTTAGGCCTGAACTAACAGCCCTACACACCACACATGAGGAAAGCACCAGCCGAGCCTTAAGGAAGGCCAAAGAGGAACAAGAGAAGGAATTAATATTACTCAGACAAGCCAACCAGGCACTGAAGAACTCTATGGAGACCCAAAAAGCTGAAGCCGCTCAAGCACTACTTGATATGCAAGCTCATCTACAAGTGACAATGAAAAACTAGCTAGCTGAGGCCCTAGCCTCACTCAAGTCAGGTGCACCCAATACCCAAGGAGTGAACCTGACTAACACTGACACCTCCTCAGCACTCCTAGATGCCTTGAAAGAGGAAAGAGTTGCAAGGGAGGCATCTTTCAGTGGGTTAAGGGACCAGCTAAAACGGGACAAAGAGGAAAAATACTGTGATATTCTACAGCCAGAAAAGTTTTCACAGTCCTCTCTCACACAATCCGCCAGGAGGCACTGCACAGACTATGAACAATACTTTGATTCCAGATATGGGTACCATCCCAGTAACAGAATCAAGTATTTCTCAAACTACCTAGATGGTAAGGCAAAAATTTGGTACAAAGCCTATAGGACAGCCCATCCAACAGCAGACTATGAAGAAATGAAGGCAGCTTTCCTGAAATACTTCAAGAAAGAGGACGACAGATTTGATGCTAAGGCATTGAGGAAGCAAAATCCAAAAGAATCTGTATCAGACTATGCCATGGCCTTACAAAAGATGGCCACAGCTCACAACAAGTCCGAGGAGAGAACAAGGGAAGCCCTGCTACATGGTCTAAGGGACGACATCAGTGCAGTAGTCATCCACAGGGAAGCAACTACATGGGATAAAATACTTGAAGTTGCAGAGGAGTATGAGAACCAACAAACAGTCTCCACTGGTAACATTAAAGATGAGATAAAAGCAGAATTAGGCTCAGAGCTACAGGAAACAATAGAATCCATGCAGGCACAACTGAAGTCTGTGACACATGTAAACTCTATGCTTGTAAAGCAAACAAAATCACAGAAAAATGGAAACCCCTCAAAGAAAGCCAAATCAGACCCAAAGACAGTTCAAATGGATCACTCATCAGAGGATGAAGACCAAAGCCTAAACCTCATGTCAAATGAACATGTGAGGAGGCAAGAACAAAGGGCACTGAAGGATCAAGGTAAACCCAACAACAGCCAACAAAGGAACTCTGGAAATAACAGAGGAGGCTACCGAGGCAAAAACTTTGACCCAAACTTCAGAAATAGCAACAGAGGAGGACAACGAGGCAGAGGTGGATACAGCCAAAATAACAGCCGAGATCACCAAAGCAACAGTCAGGACACCAGCCGTAGAGATAACAGCAGAAGTCGTGACAACAGCAGACACCGTGATAGTAGCAGAAATCGCGACTACAATCGCCGTGATAACAGCAGAGACCGTGATTACCACCGTCGTGACCAGAGCAGAGATCGTGACTACAACAGAGGTCGGGATCAAAACCGTCGTGACTACAGCAATAGTCGTGACAGACAGCATGACTACAACCGCAGTCGTGACAACAGCAGAGGTCGAGACAGCTACAATGGCTACAGATCCAACACACAAGGCTACAACCCCCAACAGCAGCCCCAACAGCCACCTCAAGCTATCCAGCCTGACGTGCTTCAACAGATCAAGCAGCTACTAGGATCTTCAAACTCGGGAAACTAGAGACCCACAGCGCCGCTGGGCCAGTGCGTTGTGAGCCTCTCCAACCCCCCATCAAGATCCAAGATCAACAATCCCTAGGACAACCAAAGACAATTGCTAGTATAGCAGAGACAATCCCCCAGATGCACACTGGGAAATCAAGCCGACCATCAGTGATTCACATCACACCTCAACAAGATGCATCGCAAAAGGAAATGGGTGAGAGTACCAAAATTTCTGTTGAACTTCTTAAAAATGGCTGTTTAAATGCAAGATTCTATGAACACACTGAAATACCTTGTTTAGTTGACACCGGTGCCACTATCACCTGTGTCAGGGATACTTTTCTTAGGGAAATTCAGAAATCTCGAGATGTAGAAATCAAAAAGAGAAAGTTCAATGTACACTTAGCAGACGGATCCATATGCCATGTAAGACAAGCAGCAGTATTGAAATTCAAAATTCATGGTACCAGATTCGAATTCCCATTCTCAATTATTCCAAATCTCACAAAGCCAGTTGTCCTAGGCACAGATTTCTTAAAAGCAACACGATCACAGATCGAATTCAATGTAGACCCAGAGCTACAAGTCAAGCCAGTCCGAGCTGTTAGGGAGGCTACAATCCTTCCTTTCACAGAACTAGCAGTTCTAGGACAAGTCACATCCCTCAAATGTTTAGAAGGATGTGTAGGCACATTAGACAATTTGCAGAGGAACAACAGAGTTCCATACCTAGTTCAAAAGGGAGTAGTAACACCCTCAGAAATGAACAGGCACCCAATCATACTGCTCAATACAAGCCACCGACCATACAAGGTGAGGAAGGGTGATATAATAGCCCTATTCACAGAGGTAGATCCCTCTGAACTACATCAACCAGATACTGACATCCCGACTGAGGAACCCACACTACAAGTGCTAGACACTGAAGAGAATTGTAGTGACACAGAGTCAGACTGTGCCTCAGTATATGCAGATCCAGATACAAACCGTGGAGATGACACTGATGATGAATTGGCCACAATTCACAGTGAGGCTCATGACATTATGCCAGACATAATGGAAAATGTGCCACCCAAATGTGTACTAACAGATATTGGACAAGAGAGACTCCAAAAGTTACTCCACAAGTATCAAGATGTATTTGTAGGTAAAGACAATGACATAGGTACAACCCACCTATATACACATTCAATTCACATCAAACCAGATGCAGTACCATGTCACTACCTACCATACAGGCAGACGCCTGAGAAGCAAGCTAAGATGGGAGAAGTCTGTGAAGACCTAGTCAGACAGGGCATCCTCAGAGAATGTGCAGAGGGACCCTGGGCATCCAGATCATTTTTAGTACAGAAAGCATCTGGAGGCCAACGTCTAGTCACAGACCTACGCCACGTCAATGCTAATATGATAAACCAAGCTTTATCAACGCCACGTGCAGACGACACACTAGACATGATAGGGTCACTCAAACCTACTGTTTTCAGTAAACTAGATGCGCAACAAGGGTTTTTCCAAATTCCCATAAGAAGGGAGGATCAACACAAAACTGCTTTCATAGCAAATGACAAAAAGTATGTCTATCAAAAGATGCCGATGGGTTTGGCTACCGCGCCGGCAGGATTTTGCCATCTAGTAACTCTAATTCTCAACAAACTGAAATACAAATGTGCCCTACCATACCTAGACGACATTCTAGTCCTATCACCAGATGTAGAACGACATTTTTCAGACCTTGAAGATGTCTTCAAAAGCCTGAGAATTGGGAAACTCAAGCTAAAGAAATCAAAATGTGAATACTTCACAGATAGGATAGATTTTCTAGGAATGCGTGTCACACCAGATGGTTTACAACCATCCCCAGAAAAGGTGGAAAGTGTCAAAACTTTTCCCACCCCAAAATCCGTGAAACAAGTCAGATCATTCACAGGACTATGCCAATACTTCAAAAAGTTCATCAAAGACTATGCCAATATTGCTAGGCCACTGTACGACCTACAAACAAACCTAAAGGTTTTCAAATGGAATGAGGATGCAGACAATGCTTTCAAAACATTGAAACATGCACTCTGTACCCATGCACTATTGAGATACCCAGACTATGACAAAGAATTCAGTCTAGCAACAGATGCTTCAAATGTGAGCCTAGGAGCTGTTCTATCACAACGCAGTAGTGAAGGAGTACTGAGACCAGTAGCCTTCGCAGGTAGAACACTATCCAAGCATGAAAGAAACTACAACACAACAGAAAGAGAGCTACTAGGTGTAGTATATGGGATACTACATTTTAGGCACTACTTAGAAAGTAGACACTTTCAGTTGTACACAGATCATGCAGCTCTAATACCACTCCTCACAAACACAGGTTTGACCCACAGGTGGGCCAGATGGGCACTGGATATCCAACAATTTGCATTTACAATACAACATGTAAAAGGAGATGACAACATTCCTCCAGATGTGATGTCAAGAAGAGAATATCCAGATGCACCACCAATAACCAACCCCCCACCACCTCCAAGAAGGAAAAGGGCAGCCACCAGAACCAAATTCTCTAAAATCCAAACCAAGATACCATTCAACAGAGATGACCCACCAAAATCAATTGACAGACCAAAACCAGTGATCAGAGGTATCTTAAAAGAGACCACCCATTATGTGTTCTGTCATTGCGAAAGGGAATACTGTGAAGAGTATCCAGAAAACTGTTTCACCCCGGTTGAGACCAACAGGATTGCACAAATGGTGAAAGCCACATCCCGTGAACCACCACACAGTGCATCAGAAAATCAGTTGGAAGAAAAACTGCATAAAATTGCTTCAATCACCAAGGTAGTCAGATTTGCAGAAGAACAGCTGGATATGGAGGAAGAACAGGACAGAGACATTTGTGTTGTCACCACACGTTCAAAAGCAAAACGGTCGGTTGCAGAGGATACAAGGTCTAATGACCACCCTCAGCAATTAGGCCTAAAAGCCAAAAAGAACAAAGTGTCAACCAAATCCTCTTTCCCTACTAAATCCCCCATTTCAACACCCAGCACACCCACAGCCAATTTGCAGAAGCACTCAGACAGAGCAGGTACTGCACAGAAGGCTCACAAAAGCAAATCTGACCCCCATCCCAAAAGAACAAAGGCCGCCTCCACCAGCACAAACAGAGGAGCAGCCAGTTCAAAGGAGCAGACAGTCAACACAGACATAGCAGTTGAACAACCAAAGAAACAGACAAAGACCAGACCTGCACCAAAATCTCCTGAAACAATCCAGGCAGAGAAAGACAAAGAAAGGCTGGCACAGCATATAATGGAATTAGACCAGATGTTAGACCAAATCCCAGACAGTTCAATCAACTCCACACTGTTGAAAGAAGAACAAAGGAAGGACACTGGACTAATACCCATTATAGACTACCTAGAGAAAGGTGACCTACCTGTAAAAAGCACTGAAGCAACAAGGATTAGGAATAATGCTCAGCATTACCTACTCCTAGACAACATTCTAGTACACATATCCCCTACATCATGGAGAAAAACAGACACAGTACCACTACAAGTTGTAGTCCCAAAAACTTGGGTTGAAAACATACTGCAACACTTCCATGACTCACCAATGGCAGGTCATGTAGGTACTTCAAAAATGATGTCTTCTCTCATACCTAGGGTATATTGGAAATCTATGATGGCTGATGCCAATCAGTATGTGTCAACATGTGACACTTGCCTAAAAGCAAAAAGGGCAGTGCACACCCACAAAACACCAATGACTGTAAGGGACTATATGCCAACCCCCATGAAGCACCTGAACTTAGATGCTGTGGGACCACTCCCAGAAACAGCCAGGAAAAACAAACACATACAAGTTTGCATAGATTATTCAACTAGATATGTCATAGCATATGCCACAAAGGATCTCACAGCAGAAACCACACAACATGAGTTCTACAAGAACGTCATATGTCAGCAAGGTGTACCAACTTCAGTTCAAACTGACAATGGCACCTGCTACACAGGCAGCAATTTTAAGAAACTGATGAACACCCAGAAGATAAGACACGACCTGTCAAGTCCATATAGACCACAATCAAATGGATTAGTGGAAAGATTCAATGCCAGTATAGGAACAGCATTAAGGACTTTCTGTTCTCAGAATCAGAAAACATGGGACCTGTATATAGAATCAATTACATTTGCATTGAACAACACAGAGTCCCAGACAACAGGTTACACACCATTCTTCCTACTTCATGGCAGAAACCCTCAAACCATTGTAGAAACTGCCCTAAACATAGAGGAAGAAATCAAAACAGTAGCAGAGCATGTATCTGGAATGATACTGTCTCAAGATGAGTCTAGAAGAAAGGCAATAGACAGAGTCAAAAAGCTACAACAAGGAAGGAAGTCAAGATATGACAAAAAGCTTACACCACAAGCTATACTTCCACTAGATATTGTATATATCAACATTCCCAGAATTCTGTTGACCACAGATTCAAAGAAGCTTCAACCCCTATTCATGGGACCATATGTTGTTGCAGAAAGACCAACCCCAACCAGCGCAAGGTTGAAGAACCTATCAAATAACCTACTAGTCCCCAGACCAGTACATATTGATAGGCTCAAAAAGGTCACCACACTGAGGAAAAATGAGTTTGCACACAGACTCATTCCCCACACCTCAAAGTTTATCCACAGGATAACAAGGGATAAATCCCAAATCACACTCACCAAAGAGTCAGTTGGTCTAAACCAAATAGTACCCAGACCAGCCCACCACAAGGTGAAAAGAAACTCCAGGCAAGGGAGAATATCTAAGTAAATTACTTTTATATATTGACATGATCATATGGAATATCTATACCCACAGACTATGAATAATAGTCAAATAAGTATATACACTCTATATGAAGGAAATTAAATTTCCAACAACTGTCCAAATCAAGAATGATAAGTAGGAAGTTTCATATCAGCATAGGATATGAACCCACACAAAGGACAGAAAAGACAATATACACTATATAGGTTACAAAACAATGTGCACACAAAGTAGAATCAAAGGACAGATTACTACAGGGTTGAAGTCTGAAACCCAAAAGGCTACACACAAAAAGCCAAAAGAGACTACCTAAAGGGATTAGCAACCCAAGCTTGAAGAAACCACAATTATCATACTTTTGCATCAAAGGCTAGCATCCTTGAAAGAATGCAACAATGGAAATGTTTGAACCTAAATCCTGTAAAGTACATGAAACAGAGCGTGCTATGCCAAGAGACTACTGTCTAGACACACCCTTACCCTTCAAAGGACCCACACACCTGCCAGGGCATTCAAACCCCCACAGATGCAGGTAGTCCACACTAATTACCCCAGACATAATTACCCCAGTCAGACAAGCTAACACTGATGGCAGTTAACAGCCACCAGGGAAACAAAGCCAGGCCCTCAATGGATGAGGGTAGGGTGGGCTACATAAGAGGCCCTGACTCCATAGCCAACTCACCAGTTCTACTCCTGCAGCAGTCAGGTACACACCAGCTGGTCCTAGCCATACCAGTTCTCCTATAGCAGGAGGGACTCTGTCAGAAAGCAGACCACACCCACTCTACAATATCATACCCAGTTACTACAATCTTGGGAAAGGACTCTAGCACAGATTGGACATTAAGCCAACACTAGCTTGATCATGGAAAAAGGTACAGTTCAAACACTACATTGATTATTATATTACTATTGGGACCAACCAGGATTTCTGCTCTCAAAACTATGTACACAGAGGCAGCGCCAAGTGGATACTTCACATAAGCAAAAAGGATAGCTCACAAAATCAGCAAACCAATTTAAACCTAAGTATATTGCAAAAAAAAAAACACTAGTAGAAGTCTTACTAAGACATAGAATATATTTTATATTTCAGGCATGCTAAAGCCAATCCTACTACTAGTGATGATGGCCACTTCTCAAGCCATCACATATGTGCCCACCGTTAGACAGAACGTTGGAGCCATATATGAGCCATTACCTGAACCATTGGTCAATGGGCACGATACCACAACCATGATATTGGCAATACCATACCATATACCTGCTCCACCAGAGACCGAAACCAAAATACTGGACCAGGTTATGGCACTAACATTTCCTACCTTGCATGACGACAGTTCTACCAGTCAGATATTACAGCAGGCAAGGGAACTAGATCTGTTAATAGACATAACAGACAAGGAAATTAACTCTACCTTAGCATCCATCCATTTGTTCCTATCAAATCCAATTAACAGTCAAGGAAGGTACAGAAGAGCACCACTTGGGTTCCTAGCCCCACTCTTCAGAGAAGCAATAGGTCTTGCCACACTAGATGACGTCAAAGAGGTCATGGACCAGATAAAGAACATAGACGGCATTCTAGAAGCTTTTTCCAAGCAAGACAAAGAAGCAGCTATATTAATTGATAAGGTCACCCAACGCCAAGACAAATTTGTCAAGGCGTATGTTAAGGATAAAAGTATGCTAGACCAAACCATGAACACTCTAGGCCAAAATATGAATTTATGGGCTCAAAATATGACCACATCTCTGAACACTTATGCAAATCACGAGCACACACAAAGAAGGAAGATCCAAATTTTAACTGATGCACTCACCATTATTGTAGCAAGAATGAACTATCTGCAAGCATTGCAGCGCACCACATCAGCACTCAGGATGCTATCAGCAGGCATTATGACTGCTGACATAGTACCACCAGCTGAACTAACGGAGCATCTGAATGATCTGGACATGACACTCAGAATACACTCACCAGGATCAAAGGTCGCCATAACTGACCTTGACTACTATTATTCCCAAAGAATGATATCCTACACCTATTCGGAACGGCACATATACATCCACCTGGATATCATTGTAGCATCCACTGTCTCCACCTTCAGAGTATTTCAACTGGTAACTACACCAGTACCAATCAACACCAAGGAGACACCTACAAAGGGAGTAACCCAATTAATTACTGATGTCAAATTTTTGGCTATCTCTGAAGATGGTTCACTATTTATTGAACTAACAAATGCAGATATGCTAACCTGTCCAGGAACTAAGATCAAAATTTGTACCAAAACTAGCCCGAGAATCCATAGACATGTACCTACATGCACAGTAGCAATTTATTTGAACCAAGCTCAGCAAGTCAAGGAAATGTGCCAATTTACTATCTCACCCTTGAAGAGACCTATCTCACACGCTGTAGCCATTTCACAAGATGAATATCTAGTGACCACAAATTCTCCCACCTACACAGTTACGTGTCATGGGAAACCAGCTACTACTCACAAAGCACCATCACACTCAATCATAGGTGTACCATGCCTATGTACAGTGAATATAGATCACTATTCACTACCAAATTCTAGGTTGCCATGCAACACTACAATTTCATTTCACTATGCTTTGGAGACTATAAACCTACCTTTTCTCGCGGCTCTAAATGAAATCAAAGAAATTGGACCAGACTCCAAGGCAAATCTGCCACCTTTTCCAAAGGTCAACCTATCCAGGACACTGGATATGTTAAGAAAATCAAGTAATATTGATGAATCAACATTACTAGACCTAAACCCATTCGCAAAAACCCTGCTAGATGATGCCTCCAGCCTGGCTAAGCCACTGGAAAATAGACTAATAGAGTCCTATCTATACAAATTTGCACGGCATCCAGCAGCATCTATCATACCAATGATACTTTCGGTTATAGCTACAATTTTGGCCACCTACACCCTATTCAAAATGCACAGAGGATCCACACTACTAGCTTATATGCCAACTGCAAAAGCATATAGATTTGTCACAGAGAAGCCTATGGAGAAAGCCTTCGAAACCCTATACAAGAAGGACACCACCACGGCACAAATAGAACAGGGCCCCACCCCTATTCTAACTATCCATGAGACCCATACCCTTATCATAGCCATACTATTCACACTCACCATTTACTCAGCCTACAGGCTGACCAAATATCTAAAGAGTATGGCAACCAAGCACTGTGGAAAGGGAAAGGTCACAAAGAGGACAAATCCCACAGTAGTACTAAAAGTCTACAAAGGAGACACCAACTTCTCCTTCCCCTTGCGTCCAGTGCCACATGAGTTTGATACAATTATAAAAGCTTCAGCCCCAACATACAGAGATATGATTATCAAAATGTACCCTCTCCCAAGACTAGTATTTGAATGGAATGGACCAGTAGTAATTACTACTAAGAAAGGAGAGACCGCATATTTACTGCCAGAAACTATCAATCTACCATGGCGTGCCAGGTTCAGCATAATACCAGCGCTCAGGGAACCCAATCTAGATTTTGCCATGTTACTACAAAATGACATTTCACCCCAGCCCGTTACCATGGATACCCATGAGTCAAAGCTGAAAACATCATAATTGACGACCAAAGAGAGAGCACCAATACATTCAAAAATGTACTCACCATACTCACCCAACCACCTACAGCTGTAACTAGTGAGAAAGTACATGGGGAAGAATAACACAATTATACAGGAGTGAGATTGACCAAAACTTTTGTGAAAAGTTGGTTGGCCCTGAAAAGGACCGTTTATATCGACATTTATAGATGCCACCCACTAGTTGTTATAGTCCCCCCATCCCAAGGCCTCCCAGGACTCGGCCAACTCGGCAGCGGCAGGAGATCCAATCCACGTATCTTCACTGAAGAGCCACTCGTTCTCCTCCCTCCACTGGACAAAACGTGCCTCCAAAGTAGACAAAGCATGCTCAGCGCTGTCTGCAGCATCACCTGTCACCGTGTAAGCACATAGGCCGACAGCCAATAGGAAGTCCCAGATGACCCCATCATTTCTGGTGAAAAGCAGTCGCGGGTCATATCCATCCAGATCACGTAGGGCCTGAGCCAACAGCTCCAGAGATGCCGCCCTGCGCATGGAAATCCCGCCAGCACCGAGGAAGTACCAGCCGTGATGACGGCACACCAAAACATCACCAAAACTGGCAATGTCGTGCCGGACTTTATGCAACCATCGCGTCCTTACTGAGTCATACCGACTCAAAATACTCCTAAAAGGAGTACCAGGAGTCAGCCCCTCCAAGGTGTTTTGATCACCTAACCACAGGTCTAAGGCCTGCATGTCACCCTGCAGCCAGGCCTCAGGGAGATATGCAAGTACCTCAGGTACAGCCTCCAACTCGTCCTCCAAAATTGCCATATGCGCCATACTGTGTTATCTCAAGGGTACTCAAGGAATAAGTGATCCTACTGTGGTCTACACAGCCATTATAACCCCTCCCCACCCCCCAAATGACACTGTTCACCCTCTGAAGTGATCCCCTCACTTCAGGTGACAAGTCCATGAGAAGGCACATGATCTGCTCACCAAAAGATGTCAACCACCGGTGTCACCGCGGCACACGACGCATCTTGCGCCGCATGACACAATAGCCTCAAGGTGCCACTCAAAAATCTGCTCAAGGTGCAAAATTTTCAAACTCTCACAATCCCAAGGTCAAAGCAAGGTCTCAGTGTGTGTCAGTAGTATCAGGAAATCAATTTTAGGGTATCCCAAAATGAAACAGCCAATTTTTGAAAAATTGAAGTTTTACAAAAACAATTGCGTACTCTTAACCATGTCAAACTTGCTCAAACATGCATTTATATGTATGAAATTGTATAATTACAATCTAAATTGCTAATCAAACATGTTTGTATATAACACTGTATTTGCACTGTATTTTACACTGTATACCTTTGTATTATGTAAGACTATTTACAGAAAAACATGAAGCAAAAGGGAGATAGTCCGCTGACTAACCCTAGGATACTACACAAAAGACTTAAATCTCACAGCAGCGGCCCACTGCAAAGACATTTCTGATCAAAGTGTAGATCCACAAGTTGCAAATTGCCAACACCAAGAATCTTGTAAGATTCAACTATCATTGCAGAAACAAGATACCGAGTCATTTTTATGACATTATGAACACTTACCCTCCACCGGATAAGGACAAAATATCTGCATAAAAAGGACTGTATTTGTACATACAAACTTACAAACTTAAGTAATGCAAAATGTCAGATGACACAATTATGAACACTTATCCGCCACCGGACAAGCACATAACTATGCATAAAATGTACATTACTGATTGCTATATCACGCAAATCCATAGATAAGCGCTATCTAGAAATAAGAAAACAAACTTCAAGCCGGTTGGCCTACTTTTATATAAAAGTGGCCTTGGTTTTTTTGGTATCAAACAAAAAAGTTTGTAAAAGATTATCATAAGATTTTGCATAATTTGCATTATACTCTGTATATTTGTATTCACATGTGAACATTGATATATCAAAATCCACTCAGTTCCACAAAGCACCTATTTCACCAAAGACAGCCTATTACTTGATAACACATTTTTCATCATGTTTTAGAATTAAGACAAAGATGTACCATACTGTGTATATAACTCAAACCATGATTTGAAAAGTGTCAGATAAAGACACAATGTATTACTACACTGTATAACTATGTGATTAAGAAAGTACCAAGTTGGTACAAAGAAGGTTTACATACCTTATAGTTAAGATTACACTGTATATAATGTAGATGACTAGCCAAGCACAAAACCAAAATTCTCCCCAGACCTTTGGTATTTACATACTCTCACATCATCTATATTACAAAAAAGTGTACTTCACTACAAAAAAAAAAAAAAAAAAAAAAAGGTAAATTCTATTTGCCACCAAAAATTGTGGACAAAATTCCAAAATTCACCCCGAATTTTTAGATGGAATGACAACTGACGGAGAGTTGTCCTTTTTCCCGAGGGGGAGGCACCTGTCAGGTATGACCGGCGAGCCCGGCGAGCCCGGCGCTGCGGGCGCCCGCGTGTTCAAGCCGACGGCGGGAGACGCTACTCCCGCCGCCGGCACACGCAGGCGCGCGCCGGCCCGCATAGGCGGCGCTCCAGTCGGCACTCCCGCCGCCGCCAGGCGACGCTCATCCCGCACATTGTTTCCCACAGACCAGCATAAGGGTCACCCCTTTGATGTACACTAACAGGGGTAGACAAACTATGGAGGGGTATTGTGTGACTGTCTCTCTGACTGTTACAACCCTCCAACCACTGTCAACTGACACTAACACTCAAGATGCCATGCTGGTGGCCTGGCCCCCTTAAATAGGGTCAGGTCCCAGCACTGGGCATCTCCATCCTCACTCTACACTTGGACACCACAGAGCAAGGACCTCTCCACTGACTGAGAACAAGGCTATAGGCTATGCCCTACTAGGCCCAACTATCAGACATGGTGTAGGACCCCCTTGGCTCTAGTCCAGTACTAACCTCAGGGTTATTAGGTATATTTACCAAGACCTATATTATTGTGTGGATAGGTGTAACTGAGTGGAACCTACATTGTACTACTGTACTGTTGCTGTCAACTTGTAATAAATACCAACTATACTACAAGACCACAAGACTTAGTCAACTTACCTCATATCATATTAAAGGGATCTCCCAACTAAGGGGATTCCTTGTATGACACTTTTCTGCAGCCAATTTTAACACACATTTTGGTGTAACACACTACACAACTGTGTTGATTTCAAATGTGTGTTGCAAATATGTGTGTGAAACTCCTCATGCATGTTCCCGCAACACACTGTTCTTAGAGGTTAATGATTGAAATCTGAGTCAAGTATCTTACACCATGTTCATGTTTTCCGTGAATCATCAGATATAACAAGTGATTCTCGCCAAGCCTATTTTGCACCACTAAGCAAGCACACCTTTCTACTTGGCCTCCAAGCGTCCCTACAGCCCCCTGCGTTTAGGTGGGCGGCCCCGTGGCAATAGGCATCCTAACCACAGTGCAGTCATTTGGTAGAGTGCCATTTGGTGAAATGGATGTCCCTCCTCCCTGCACCCCGCCCCCATGGCCAAACACTCACATCGCCGCCTTCATCCCATCCCACCAGCCTCGCTTTCAGCGGACGCACCTCTCGCGAGATTAAATCGGTTTATACGCGATTTGCGGACATAACGGTATAGTGTGGAGCTGAGGGGGCGTTTTTAACCCTAGCTCTTCATAGGCAGCATAGTGATTTAATGTAGTATGTTCTTTATCGGCATGATATATAAATGCAGTCCTGGCGAATAAATCGCCGTGGCTGCATTCATACACCATACCGTGATACATGAATGCAGTCCTGGCGAGTAGACTGGGCTATATCCATACATTATTGTGGCAAAGGGCTTAAAGTATGACGTGGCCGTTAAAGGGACTCGCTACTTGTCGCAGGATTACTGATGTTCTATTGACTTTTGCGTATAACTCAGGGTTATGTTAGTTTGATTTATTATCTAATAGAAAATCAAAAGAAACTGCCATGTCACGGTACTAACTTTCATGATACGGCCATTTGAGCAAAGGAGTACCTTAACTATAGAAATGAATAGGAAAACAGCATTTTCACATTATCTGTCATGGATAATCCCCTTCTTCTATTGATATTGCAACCAAACCTTGGGAATGTATAATGGACATATATGCAAACATTTTAGGACCAATAAAACAGGGGGTCACGGATAAAATGAGAAAGGCATGAATTTTGGAAAAATATTTCTTTTGCCTTAACTATAGGATCTTATGGGTGTCCTAGCAGTGAATATATGTGAACAATGGAGGTATACTGTCAAAGTAGCAAATACAAATAGTTGATTTAGGGAAAGTGATCTGTGTAGGAATATAAATACAGATTAAAGAATCCTTTTCATGAGCTTCGATTTTTGCTGCCAGGTGGCTTCTGTGTAGGAACCAGCAATTCCCTTAAAGGGCGGAGATAGGGCGGGGAGAGGTGGGGAGAGGTGGGGAGGGAGGGGAGGTGAATGGTCAGCTGCTGGGGAGGGAGGCTAGGACTTTGCACCATCACTAAGAAGGTGTTGTCGGCGCCACTTTGGGAAATTGCTCTTGAAGTATTACTACACTCTAAGAACAGTGTGTTGCGGGAACATGCATGAGGAGTTGTACACACAAATATGTAACACACTTTTGGGATCAACACACTTTTGGCAAAGAACCTGTAGTGAGTAGTGTGTTACTCCAAAATGTGTGTTAAAAGTGGCTGCAGAAAAGCGTGTTGATAAGTGTGTCAACGTAACACACTGTTCTTAGAGTGTAGGTGGGGGGGGGGGTTGCTTTTGGGGAAGAGGGGGACAGGGGTAGAGACTATACAACGTGGGCGGGGAAATAGGGCTACGTACAGGTGGGGCCATGGCGTCAAAATAACATGTATTTGTATTATAGGGGCGAGGGTAAGGATATGTTGGGTGGGGGAAGTGCTGAGACGCCGGCCTAGAAGGAAATCTGATATGGTGCAGAAAGGGAACGAGTCAAGGAATGAGTGTAAGAAGGGGCCAGAAAGTGGGATATATGACCTCAGCCTAGCTCCCTCCTACCCCAGCTCTCTCACCCCCACAGGAGGTGGGAGGCAGGGCAGTGCGGGACGTGTAGATTTGAGAATAGATGGATTATTGCGTTACGTGCACGCGGGCTGCGGCAATCATATCACGGCGACGGTGCTGACCCTTATAGAGGGCTCTACCCTGGGATAAATCACCCTCAGGGAGAGGGGCATTGTGTAGAGCCGGGGTGTGGAGGAAGCTGCCGTGGTGAGGGGCTGTAGTGGTGGTATCCCGGCTACACAAGAATACAGTAAGGGAACATTCACAAATGATGTCCCCTTCCTGGGACCTAAGTCAAATCCCACCCACCCCCTGTCACTATCTTGGGCAAATAAGTTTATAAAAATGTATAGCCTGGGTCCCATTTTGTCACTAAACTCAAGGACATACCCCCCCCCCCCCACCCCCACCCTCGCCGGTAATGTCATTTGTGAGCGTTCCCTACGCATATAGCATATAATTTATACTACCATTAACTATTTCTACTTTCTTACATTGTGCCTGGAGGTCAGGAGCCAACTGTATTGGTTTCAGACATTAGGCAGACATTAGAAGACCTCCCCAAGAGTTTGACAATGTATGAATCTGGTATGAAGAAGTCTCTTCCCTGACTACTATAGTATCTTTCCAGACTGACCCTGGAAAGTGAACCGCTTTGAAATGGCCATTGAAAGAGAGTCAGGCTGACTCACCTACCAGAGCCAGGCAATGTGTTCAGCTGACTCTCCTTCCAGGCAATGAGTCCAGCTGACTCTCCGACCAGGCAATGAGTCCAACTGACTCTCCTGCCAGGCAATGAGTCCAGCTGACTCTCCCACCAGGGCCAGGCAATGGGTTCATCTGACTCTCCCACCAGATCCAGGCAATGGGTTCATCTGACTCTCCTACCGGAGCCAGGCAATGAGTCCAGCAGACTCTCCTACCTCCTACCAGGAAATGGGTCCAGCTGACTCTCCTACCTCCTACCAGGCAATGAGTCCAGCCGACTCTCCTACCTCCTACCAGGCAATGAGTCCAGCCGACCAGAGGCAGCCAATGGCTGCAGCTGACTCTCGTGTTTGTTCATGCCTCAGCGCATGCCTCTGCATACATGTACATGTACAGCTCAATTAGATGACTGTGATCCAAACATCAGTCAATTGTCCATAAGATTCCCACTCTCTACAAAGATAAGATGACAGGTTAAAACATGCTTGATTACACTGATCTACCCGATCATGTTAATCCCCGACCAGGCGTGTTCCCTTAAACCGTTATAACAGTATTTGCTTGTCCCCTAACATTTGTCTTAGTGGTGGTCAGTCAGGAATATGACAAACGTTGTTGCAACTACAAATGGGTATGAGCTCATTCCATGGGCTTTGGTGTCAAACAGTTGGGTTATTCACCACCAGAGGTGCTGCGATCGACACATGCCGACAACAATGGCGCTAGCCCCTAGCCTACATAACTGACAGATCAGCATACAAACCGACCGCCTCATCCTTCATATCCCCAACCCCGTGACCTTCCACGACCTTGGGCCGGCCTTGGACTGACCTTGACCCCTGGCTGGGTGAGGGTTAATTCCTCCAGTGCCCAGTGGGTGTAGATACGGTCTGAGGCTGAGATGACCCGCTGCTGACCAGCCACTGACCACTGCGGGACGTCATTAACATTTTAACAAATGTCGTCTGCTTATCCCGACGCCAGCAACCAGCGAAATGGGCGGCGGTGGCGCCCTCCGACGGACGGGTGGCGAACTGTGCTGATGACCTCAGGCTAGATGTAATCAAGTGTCAGGACAATGTCAATATGTATGGACCGGCCACAATGACTAATGGTTAATCAATATACATACATTGGTGTGTAACTTCTATAGACCTTTAAGGACCACATGTCCTCTGCCCATTGTCGTCGTGATGCAAAAATGCAGACTCATATATATGTACAGAATCGCCGGAATATGCGCCATTTAGAGAAAGATAGAGAGTGAGTGAGTGAGAGAGAGAGAGATAGAGAGAGATAGAGGGAGAGAGAGAGAGGAGAGAGAGAAAGAGAGAGAGAGAGAGAGAGAGAGAGAGAGAGACAGAGACAGAGACAGAGACAGAGACAGAGACAGAGAGAGACAGAGACAGAGACAGAGACAGAGACAGAGACAGAGACAGAGACAGAGAGAGGGGCAGACAGACAGCCAGAGGCTGTGATTGTAGAGGCATGCACTGTTAGCTGAAGCTGGTTTTAAACTAGAGTTCCTTGCAATAAGTCTGTTTAATGATACCCCCTCAAATGGGGTAAGAGACAGACCCCGCGCCCCACCACACCCCGTGTGCGTCCTCCCCAGCTGGGGTAGATAGACATCGTGCATACTGCATATCTGGGAGGCGATAACTCACTGTGGAGTTGACGAGCAGTTGGCTGGGGCCCACAGAGAGAGGGCTGCAAACCTTTGTGGGACGTATAGTGAAACACTCACCTTATTGTCAGTGTGCATGAATGCAGCTCTGGTGAGTAGCCAGCGCTGCATTCAGGGTTAATGTTGATACTACGGGTTTGATACACTCCTGAAGTGTCGTCATGATTCATGCATGCAGCCCTGGCGAATAGACTCGCCAGGGCTGCATTCATGCAGCTCCCTTCAAGGGTTACTGGGACGCCGACTGCTGGCTGATGGCTGCCCCGCCCATCCACCCGTCCCTGGAATGTCACACTCAATGACTTGACCCGTCAAGTGCACACATCTACCCTTGTTGTAACTGGTCCTACTCTAGTAGATAATGGCGCTAGATTTAACATGGAATGGTAGCCACAAACTTTATACTAGTTATGATAGAAATTAGAAAGTGTACAGCAGAGGCGGACCTGTTGGGAATAATCAATAACGAGGATAGGGTCTGGCATAGTTTATATATATAAACAGTGGAATATCTGTATAATTTGTCATGAAGGCAGTGGGAGGGTGTTGGTAAGCATAGAGACAGGTGAGGAGAGTCCAGTTCAAGAGGTCAGACAAGATAGATGATAAGTCACAGGGCAGTCGCGATGGAAAGTTTAGTCAGCAGACATACAAGGTAAGGCTTGGGACAGCTAGAAGCCATGCCATAAACGTGATACATGTAACACATACATGAATTATAGGCTGACCCAATGAATAGAACACTGCATTGTGTAAATATAGCTGTAAACAATGTAAGGGTAGACACAATGTATGGGGTAGATGGCAAACTTATGAACTTACATGGCCAAACCAACCTCAACCATAGAAGTCTGACATTAACATGTGTTATATTTCTTCATACACTGAAAACAATGATGTCTCTACACGGCAATAGTGTATTCAAGTGACAGTGACCCCGACCCCTACAGGTTCCGCATGCAGCTTGTCAGTACACACACATTATCACCAAATACCGACCCAATTATTCATCCTGTCACTTCACACGAGTCTGTTACCAAGTAAGGGCTGCATAGCACTTTAATGTTATATGTCCTTTGTTGTCATAATGCACAAATGCAGCCTTAGGAAGTAACTCACTAGGGCTATATTTAAGCATCATGCCGACCTGACTAGGTTGATACACTCATGTAGGACAGGGATATATGCATGACTTGCCAGGGCTGCATTCATGCATCATGCCGACAAAGGGTATATCACATTGAAGTACTATGCGGCCCTTAAAGGATAAAACAAAGACGAATTCCTTGTTCTCACCAGCACACGGGAGCACGGGGTGTCAGGGGGCGGGAGGGGCGTCAGGAGAGGCTGACAGACAACTGACAAATAACTGACAGATTAATAATTGCCTTCTTATTTAGGAATTCTCCGGTCGCTTTGGTGTCCTCCGAGAGTTGCCGAGACCCTCTGAGATGTCGGTAGCCTTTCCTCCTCCTCTAACCCTTTTAGGGCCGCATAGTGAATTAATACATTCAGCCGTTTATTGTACTGATGCTTGAATGCAGCCCTGAGGGGTAACTGCCTGGGCTGCATCGAAGCATCATCCCAACACTACGGGGTTGATACAAATCCGAAAGGTCGACATGGCATATGTTTGCACTCCTGGCAAGTAGACTCATCATCAGGGCTGCATTTATACACCAAGACGACAAAGTGTATAATGCATTAAAGCACTGTGTGGCCCATAAAGGGTTAAGGGCAGTGATGGTTGTCCCGGCGGGCCCCTCTGTCCCTGCCCTCACCAACTCCCACCACCCCCTGTCTGCATGTCGGTGCTCGTCATCTCAGGGAATGTAATTCCTTTAGACAGAAACCCTGTCAGCCGAGCCAGCGTGTTTATACATTATACTATACAGTGTAGTGACAAGTATGTCATCTGAGAAGTGAGATTAAGTGGATGGCCTATGTTCTACAGGGTACTAGATTCAACCAATGTGTATGTAAGTAGTAAATACAAATGGTCATTTCGCTCAGGGAGCGTGTAAGTAGTATACGGAAATGAATGCTAGACGCGGGCACACTCACTCCTGTACATATGCTACTCGCGAGGCGTGGCTATTACCGGGTCTTAGATGCCTGTCACCAGCGGTGGCTTCAGAAGTTATCGTATCATATCGTAGCATCAAACTGGGTGGTCAACGTAACGGGTTGAACAAGATTAGTATTAGTATTAGTTTTAGTTTTCCATAGTATTTGTGCAAGTGTAGCGCCTACAGTAGTTTTAAAAGCAAGAACGTTCTCGGATCAGAAAACGACTGCAATCTTTATACTATTGACCCTATTGTGAGCGGAACCACGTCACCATATTGACCACAGCAGTAGGTGCTGTAGGACCCTGGGTACCAGGTCACAGTGGCCGCAGGTCAGGCGGCGGGAGGAGGGCCCCTGCCCGGTCTGCCCGGGGGGAGGGGGGGGGGGGGCGGCCAGGGTCCCCCGGGCCTCCCCCGTCTGGAGGAGTGAGTGTAAATTGGTGCTGTCACCACGTGAGGGGGATGCTGTCAACGACACATATATATGTATTATATATAGTGTCTGCAGGATCCAGGGGGTGGGGTGGGAAGGAGGGAGATATGGAGGAATAAGGCTGTAAGTATTGGGGTTGACAGTGCTAGCTCGGCGCTATGTGAGGTGATGTATGGATTGCATCAGCAGGGTCAAAGGAAGAGAAGATTTTTGAATATTGTTGAAGTTGTTATGTGAATGCAAAGGGACATTAAAAAACCTTTTTTTTAAACTAAAGTATTTGTTGTATTTTTGTGACCTTTGTATAATCTCTCTACACTGTACACCTACTATGTTCTATATATAAGAAAACCGAAGTAATGTATGCTGAAACACTATATCTAGTTGGTCAGATTGGATGCCCATCGAAGGGACCTCTTTAATGATATAAAAGTATGAAAATAGAATCACACTTAAAATGCTTTCAAACCCTATTAAAACGCCATAAAACCTTGCACCATAATCATAATACATAATTCATCTCAATTTAGAATAAACATGGCGATTTTAATCTTGAGGAATTTCCGCATGAATAGTTCCAAAAATGAAATATTCAAAACCCATGAGTAACTGCTGCGATTAACTGTGAGGACTAAAGAGAGCTTAATTATGTTCACAATAGAAAAGTCGGCACAACATTACATCAAAACACCTCATAAATAGAGACACGACCACAGGGGCAGTCTGTGTGTCAGAATGGGAATAGGGATAACAGAAGGATGGTGGGGGTTCTGATACATGTATACACCATCCAGAGTTAGCTGTCTGGCAAGTTGTCCTTTTTATTGGAGAGGGCGGGTAGATTTGAGGGGAGTAATGAGCTCCTTTTGATGAACCCATTTTGCAGATATTTTATCGATTACCCACAGCATTAGATCTCCGCACTACCAATCTCACCACCATCCCCAGGAAATCGCCTGAAACCTAGCCGGAATAAGGCCATATCCTAGCCAGAATGCTAAGATGACAATGATACCTCACCGATTGCAGTCAACTTGGATAATTCTTTGCCACTTTTAGGCGATTGGTGATATTAATTTCTAGCAGGAAATTGACTTTTGAATCTGCTTGCATGACCCCTTTTGAGCTAGCTCTAGATCGTATGAGTTGGAGGAGTAGAGGTGGGAGATGAGGTGTTGGGGTGGAGTGTGGGGTGTGAGGGGGCGTGCACGGCCGGAGGGGACGCTACCCGGACGCTACCCGGACGCTGCCCCGAGCTACTCAGAGCTGCTCAGATAACATCAGGACTAGAATTAAACGTCAGCCGAGCTGCTCTTTGTCGCTCTGTGGGGAGACGTGAGGAGCAGCTCAGTGACAACAAGAGGGGGCAGACAAAGGGGGGAGGGCGCGGGGTGCAGGGGGCACAATACGTGGTTACACCCGGGTCTCCGCACGTCGACAATAACCATTGTCTCACCTCCCAAAACACAGCACAGCAAGCTGTTATACTGCCACAGGGGGTCTCTCCCGCCACCAAGTGGCGCTTTATCTGGTCCGAGTATGTAGTACCTGTACAATGCCTAAGGAGTTCTTGAATTGGGAGTGGCCAGTAGAATCCCCCTCCCCAATCATGTACAAATGGCGGGGGTGGGGGATCATCTCGCTCCCCCAACGCCCTATGACCTTCACATTTATTGCTGTACATTCTACATTAAAACCCCGATGTTTGGGTTTAATTCATTTCAAACATGAGTGTAATCTATAGTTTGTGATATGTATAGATTCACCTTGCCAGGTTGGGTAGGACGATGTGGATTCTCAGCAACTACATCAAGATCTTCCACGACGCTAAAACAGCCCTGAGGGATTTCCTATGCAAAGGGAAAATATCAATCATGGAGTCAACTTGTTAGTGATACCAAATAGGTATAAAAATGATATAAATGTGGCAAGGGGTTTCATGGGGTAGATATGATGTAACAAGATGTATCAGACTGCCGGTGGAGAAGATAAGCTGTGTAGAGATGTCGGGATTGGAGCTGGTTGCGGCAGCCCACACTGATAAGAGCTGATAAGACTGTTGCAAGTCTGTCCCCTGTTTGTCCCCTATTTGGACCCATAGTGGGATGTCTTTTCAGTGGGTTTAACCGCAACCAGCGAAATATAAAATGGTGGACCCACAGGGTATAGCTCCAGATTCCTATTGATGGGTGTCACAGTGGGTAGGTGCAGGAATCCAGCTCTATGTACACAGATAATCTAAATGCCTAGCCCTTAGTATATAATGGCTATCCCAAGTTTGGCATAGGGACATTGGTCAGGCATGGCCAATCGAAATTTTAGAATGACTGAGCCAAAACAACATATGACAAATGCCTTACTCAAAAGGACTTAAATTGGAAAAGCGAAGGTGAGTTGGTCAGTACTGATGAACCTGACAATATTCATTATCCTAGGTTGGTCGTAACTTGGATAGGCTATATATAGCCTATGGTGACCGTGGGATTGGTCGTATAGGGAGCCAAAGGTTGTCAGTGCAGAAAAGGGCCCTAGAGAAGTATCCCAGAGTAGATCTGAGAGGTGGTTTGCCGATGACAGCCGTGTATCGACGCGCGGTGAAATAAGACCCCGGTTGAACCGGAAGTGATCCATCAGGAGACGCAGGGTCAGTGTTGAAACCAACCAACTCCCGGCATGCCCCCGGGGGCGCCCTGCCAGACGGCCACTTCCGGGACCCCTCTCAACCTCTCCTTCTGTCCACCCCGCCCCTCGACCTTCCCAACCCCGACGTCCTCGATTCGATGACCTATCTGGATCCGGTGGCAGGACATCCGGACAGTCACAGCAAAGCCCATAGAGTGTCTGTAGTCTTAGTAAGCGGAGGAGGACAGTGTAGGGGAGACAGTGAGAGGAAAGGGGCGGAAGGATCTTCAAGTCAACTAACAAAGTGAGTAACTCTAGCTGATTATAATTTACTCGTGTGAGGGACAAGTGCTGTGCCAAGTAGCTTGATCCGCATGTATGTTAACTTTATAGTGGCCGTGCAAATCATTAATAATGATATGCATACTTCTGTATCACAGATATATACAACCACATACCTAAAGTTTGTAGGTCTGTACGTCTGAAGTATTATATAAAATTATACAGTAATCATCTACATCTCATGATATTGTGGTGACAGTTTAATTGTCTAACCGTATACCTTGGTTAGTTTGCACACTTATCCCCCATGACCGCAGTGAGATGTTTGGATATTTTACGTTATCTTATTTTTCGCTATTCACAGTGCTCTGGCACTCATCTATCGCAGGCAACATCTTTTTATTAAGTGCCCAGTGGAGCCTAATCCAAAGTGGCGTTACTTTAGGCATCAGATGTTATACACTAACGCTATACTATAGAAGGTTTCGCCCTCTCTAGCTCTCTTTGGGGACCAAGGGCCACCCTGCGCCCCTCCTCCCCTGGATTGCAGTGCCTCATAACCCACATGTCACCAACATGGGTATCATAAGAGAAGTGAGGTGGAGTATTTTGTATTTTATCATGAATAGTGTCTTGGCAAATTTCAGGTGAGGGCATGGATATTCAGATCCCTTCACTATGAGACGGGACCAAGGACCTCCACTCCCTTCCCACAGCTATACTATAAGGTCCTTCCTTGTCTAATCCCCCCCACGCCCCACTCCCCCCTCACCCTGAGTAGGTTTTAATTCAGCACCAGAAGTTGTGATGAGGTGCTGTCCGGTTCGACACGTGTGAGCTGCTCACACGGCGTCAAATCTCACCATGAAATCTGATTTCAACGCCCCCCCCCCCCCCCGCCTCTGTCCCCTCTCCCTTACAGCACCCAGCACAGTAAGTGATGTTTGTATTGTGGCACAGATGGGGTGTTATCAGTTAGATCAACGTGCAGCTTTTTTAGTGGTGTGTGAGGTGGGGCATGAAAAGGGATAGTCTGCTCTTTGGGTTTAATGAACAGCCACGGCTATTCTTTGTACAATGTATCTAAGATGTGTTGGGGTACTGTGGGGATATGCAGGTATACTGGGGTGGAGAGCGAGTGGATGGTTCAGGGGGGATGAAGGAGGGTGGTCATATAGATGAGGTATTTGCTTGTTCTGTTGATTTCTACCATGAATTGACCATCATAAACATGCCCATACTAATATGATACGTGTATAATCCTGTATAGGGATTTCATATTGCAATTATACGGTTATAACGAACAAGGCATGATGTCGCCGAGGTATCTGTCACACACACATACCCCCTCCATCTTTCTACGTCGAAAACAACCCTACCTACCAAAACAATACCAAAACAAAGCCCTGTGATGGCGTGCGGTGCCCGGGGCCGACCCCCCTCTCCATATGCTGCTTAAACAAGTGCTGCTCACATCAAAGCCCCATTGTGACTGTCCTGCTGTGAGTGTGTGTGTGTGTGTGTGGGGGGGGGGGGGGGGGGGTGATCTGTGTTAGTTAATTACAGGGGGCAGCAGGGACAGCTTTTTCTCTGGGTTTAACCCGTCATTAATCCCACTGTCATTGACTTCCACACTCTGCACAGCCTCAATGAAACAGACGGCAGTGGGGAATTTAATAGGGATTACGATGGTCTCGGGTTCTGATTAAAAACTGATTTAAAAGATGCCCGAGGCTTACAGTGATGGACTTGAGTAGAGCTAGTCCATGATATGATGATACATCATGTATGTATGTGTAGATGTGTGTTCTGCAGGTAATAAGCTATGGTTAAGACAGTGTACTTAATTTTATGAAAATGCAGAAATAAAACAACACAATAGTATACATGTACATGTAAGGACTATGTATATCCTTTTCTGAATTAGAAACAAAGTAGTAAGACAGCAGCTGTGTAGTTCATTCGCAGTCGTCGTTATATAGACAGGGTTATATGTGAACTATTTCTATAAGCTGACCGTCACGACAGCACGGTGCTGTACGTGAACGGTTCCTGTCAGCAGACGACAGGGCAATTCCCGCCTAAAGCCGCCCGCGTCACCAACCGGAGCTGATCAGCCGCTAAGTACCGGCTAGGTGTCTGACTGCATGCATGCATAACCCAGCCCTAACGTTACCTACTGCCACATGTTACATGTATCGTGAGAAGTTAGGGCTGTGTGTGTAGAGTAGACTATAGGGAAAGGTAACAGCGTTTCCATATACTGTAAGTAGTATACGTAAATGGGACTGGTAATGCAGGGTGAGGGGCTGGTTGCACGTGAAGTTAGCAGGGATAGCAGTGATGTACAATAGAGCGTGGCCTAAAGGCTGCAAATGCACCTGAATTGTGAATGATTCTTTTGGTTTGACTGGAAGTTGTATGTATCTCCGCTTATTTCTTGCCTTTAAGTCACATTACATACTGCCGCTGTAAATAGTTGCAATTGTTGTAGGTATACACAAAGACCAAGGAGGATAAGCGTACTAGTTATTCATTCCTCTCTGGTATACAGTAGAATCTTCGTTCTCATGTGGGCACCCAGTAGAACCTATCATAGTTTTATAGAATATATTGTAAAGCTACAGTAGATATACTGTAAAGTCACAGCCCGGAGTTACAGTAGATACAGTAAAACTACAGTGGTCGATTATAATGTGTGTACCTATATCAACTATTTGCCCTATACCTCTCGCCATATCTGCCTTGGCCCATACACTCGCTCATTCAGACACACACGTTATCACGGTTTTATTCACCGGATATCCCCTTCTAACACTGTCTGTCGTTACCAGCCAGATCAACCTACACAACCAACTAAATCAGACCATTAATACCGCGGTCACCTCTCAGGTCACGCGTCACACTGCGAGATACCACGGGATTTGTCATTAATTGCTGCGTCATCGACGGTGCGATCACCGCGCCGTCCCGCGGGATGCTAGTGCACTATTTCCTGTCAGCCCCGATTGGGTTGTGGCTTCAACGGCTTAGCCCCCTCCCCTGTCCCTTCTCAACCGCCACAACACTTTGAACTCTGAATACAACGAGCTAGGCCAAGACCATACATCACCTACACATCGAAACAATCTAGACCCCAATATTTAGAAGAAGAGATTTAGATTTAGGAGAATATCTTAAAGCATCCCAAATTCGTCACATTAACAAACTACATATTCATTTTTGAAATGATAGACCATCGGTGGGACGTATTGATTAAGGATAGTCTTAACCAAACGCCATATATACCGGTACTAGTATTTCTCCCAGTCAATAATATCCCAAGCAACACCACTATCCCTCTCTCAAAGTAGAAATTCAAGAAAGGGAAGGGGGAAAAGAAAACTATATCAATCTACATTGTACCGATGTATATCAGCCACTCCCTAGTTATCCACCCATCCTGCCGCACACTGAGCTGCTCCCTCCCTGACCGCCTCCTCACGAGCTGCTCACCGGGTCAAGTAGACGCCGGTAGACGGCCCCATCACCGTGTAGTCTGGGTAGACGGGCTGACAAGGCGTCCCCTGGCGGTGACAAGGCACACTAAACGGCCGTCGACGCCCGCCAGGTAACCCACTGTCATGTGACCCCAGAGGTTTTTGTACTTTGGCGCCTTTCTGCTGGTAATGAGAGGAGAGGTGGGATTGGGGATCGGAGTGGTTGGGGAGAGGGGGGGGGGGGTGATGAAGAAGTAAGGAGTAGCTCGGGCCCAGGGGGGTCAGGGAATTGCGCGGGAAATTGTCAGCAGATGGCGCTGTGGGCGGCGGGCGGCGGGAACTAATCCGTTAGGGGGCGTGGATAATCGGTGGCCGCTGATACATTAACCGGCGCCGCGATGTGACGTGAGGCCCGCGCCGCCCGGCACCCAGCTTATCACTTAACATTTTTTGAAAATGCTAATTGCCTCCTGTCGACCACATTAGTTGATTAATACGCGCTTAATCAGGCTCGAATCAATAGTTCCCTCTCCCGTTCCCCTCACCCTGCTCCGTGTTTTCAGCGCGCCCGCCAAATTGGCAATCGACGCGCTAGATCCCCGCCCGCTTCCAGTTCGCCGAGCTTGTTTGTGCTTTTCTTTCTTATTCCCATTTTTTCGCGCCATTTTAGAAGATGAGCAGACGACACATGAAAGTGGCGCCGCCTTGCGGGACGCCGGGTTTGGGCGCGTTGATGACGTGTAGGCCGCTTACCTCCCACGTGATCGCCCGGCCCCGCGTCCCTGAGAGCAGACAAGATTTGACTTTCGATTTGGGTGCAGTGCCAAGCGGCTCAGCGCGTCGTCGGGCTTGAAAGCGTCGAGTTCTCGCCGCCGCGAGACTTCAAAGCGGCGCTGTAAATCTGGCGATAAGGACGTAATTACCGCGAGGTCTCGTGGTCGCGTGGCTTGTGTTTGAAGCGTCTTGCTGCTATCATTACGCGTGTAATTACCGATGATATGTCGGTGCTCTCAGCGAAAATGAGTTTGTTAGAAAAAGTACCAAATCTGCTTAGCCTTTGGACCATGGAGGAGCCACAACTTAGGAGGGGATTCCCGGCGTACCGTGTGATGTTGCCAAGGCGACGATCGCGTTGCTATGATCACGCGCGACATGTGGGGCTTCCTTTACTGTTTTTAAAGTGTGGTGAGGAAAAAGAAAGGGGATAAGGCTTATACTTGACGAGCGTTCGTTATTCTCTGCCTAGAGGCTTAAATCAAGCCCTGACTGAACATTGTAAACTACTGTTACCTCTATATCTGAGTTGGACTAAACATGTGAGGTGGAAAAGAAGACAACAACAAATACAGAGTGTTCCCAGTTAGTTATACCATACATGTATAATTATGTGGTTCCATTTCCATACGTAGGCCAATATATATTGATGGTCTATAAATTAAGTATAATCTGTGAGCGTCCCCGTTCATTGCCTCACCTGGTGGTAGAAACCTGTCAGCAGCAGTCCCCACTATCCCCTCACTCCAGTTACCGCACACAATAATGTATAAGACACCCATGTCACTGTGTCACACTTCCTTTGCATATCTATTGCATCTGTGTATAAATACATCTCACCCCTACAACACTGTAGCGCTCGTGCTGTATTGATCACCAATAACCCTCATATTCAGCCGTCTACAGGCTGCCAATCTTAACTCCCAGTCCCATACACTATTATGTTTATGTATACCCTGACCCTAAAGCCCATATACTACTATGCATGTATGTACATGTGTGTACCCTGACCCTAACTCCCAGTCCCATATACTACTATGTATGTGTGTGTGTGTACCCTGACCCTAACTCCCGGTCCCATATACTACTATGTATGTGTATGTATGTGTGTACCCTGACCCTAACTCCCAGTCCCATATACTACTATGTATGTATGTGTATGTGTACCCTGACCCTAACTCCCAGTCCCATATACTACTGTATATGTCTGTATGTGTACCCTAACTCTTACTCCCAGTCCCATAAACTACTATGTATGTATGTATGTATGTATGTGTGTGTGTGTGTACCCTGACCCTAACTCCCAGTCCCATATACTACTATGTATGTATGTGTGTGTGTGTGTGTGTGTGTACCCTGACCCTAACTCCCAGTCCCATATACTACTATGTATGTATGTGTGTGTGTGTGTGTGTGTGTACCCTGACCCTAACTCCCAGTCCCATATACTACTATGTATGTGTGTGTGTGTGCCCTGACCCTAACACTCAGTCCCATATACTACTATGTATATGTGTATACCCTGACCCTTACTCCCAATCCCATATACTTCTATGTGTGTGTGTGTGTGTGTGTGTGTGTATGTGTATGTGTGTACCCTGACCCTATCTCCCAGTCCCATATACTACTATGTATGTGTGTGTGTGTGTGTACCCTGACCCTAACTCCCGGTCCCATATACTACTATGTATGTATGTGTATGTGTACCCTGACCCTAACTCCCAGTTCCATATACCACTATGTATGTATGTGTGTGTACCCTGACCCTAACTCCCAGTCTCATATGCTACTATGTAAGTGTGGTGAGGAAAAAGAGAGGGGATACTATGTATGTGTGTATACCCTGACCCTTACTCCCAGTCCCATATACTTCTATGTGTGTGTGTATGTGTGTACCCTGACTCTTACTCCCAGTCCCATATACTACTATGTATGTGTATGTGTGTACCCTGACCCTACCTCCCAGTCCCATATACTACTACCCAGTAAACACACTTACGTTAATTAACGTTCAAAGAACGTTATTCTCTAGGTTGGAAAAACGTAATTTCACTACGTAAAATAACGTTCCAATGTAAGGGTTTATTTAGGTTATTTCACCTAAATGAACGTATATAAACGTTATTTGAACGTTCTAGGAACGTTCCTGAAGGTTTATTTAGGTAAATTACGTAAAATAACCTAACTTATAATTAAAAGCCCACAGGGCCCCGTGGGACTGAATTTTTAGAAAACACATACATAATGATTTATTTAAAACAAAAAAAAACTTACAAAAACATCCACATACATTTCTTTTGACCACTAACAATCTTACATATATGCTTGTCCTGTTCGGGAACTGAACTTGCTACCCTTAGACCCATAGTCCCGTGCTCTAGGACCTGACCTACTGGGACATGTATTGGGAGAGGTACATGATCTGTGACCAGTGCTGACTGTACCAGAATATATTACATTGTATGTACATAGAGTTGCTGTTGACAAGGAGAGAGGCAGGATAGACATGAGGGACCTTTAGCAAACCCAACGTAGCCAATTAAATGTAGACATATCCTATACTTTTAAGACTGCTACATCTGTGTATAGTAAGCTTAGATGTACATCATGTAGATTTCCCCATTATTTCTTTCATGCGAAAAAAAAAGTCCACTAGGGATTTGAACTATCCACCTTCAGATATAGAGTGCCAGGCTCTACAGACTGAGCTAACCGGGCTTGCTGAATAGTTGATGCTTAGAGCGATAGACATTCATTCTGCACCCTCTCTCTCTCTGAAACAAATAGGGACCTTTAGCAAACTTGATGTAGCTCCTTGAACGCTGATGTAGCAATAGCAAAATTGTAGACTACATCTGGGTCTAATGAACTACCTTAGGTTTGCTAACGGTCCCTATTCTATCAGTATGACGTAGGGTATGGTAGTACATGCATTTATGTAGTTCTGGTGTTATAATAGATTTCGATAATATGCATATTCTGCCATCTTTGAGAATCGAACCAACAATCTCCACAAGCTTCGTCGGTGATATAATTACAGAGGAAGCTTCTGGAATGAAACAATATTATATATATATATATATATATGTGTATATATATATATATATATATATATATATATATATATATATATATATATATATATATATAATGATATGTAAAATTATATACATAGGGGTGGAGAGTATATATATTAGAGCTACGCTGCAGCTCTTCTTCCAGCTGCCTCGATAGCTCAATACCTTACACCGCTGGAATGTGATAGTCAGGTACCCGGTTCGATCCCAGGTGAGGTTATATCAAAGTGAAAAGTATATGTAAATATGTTATATGATAACTGTAATGAAAGCGTACTGGTAAATTTCTCTATTCGCTCAGTATAAGGATCCACCCCAAGCTATCTAAACTGATTATGCTTTTTTCTTTTGGAAAATATCACGATTATCAAAACGTCTTTCTCTCTTTCCCTGTCTCTCTCTGTCTGTCTGTCTCTCTCCCTCTCTCTGTCTCTCTCTGTCTCTGTCTCTCTCTTTCTCGCTCACTCTCTTTGCAGTTTGCTCTGTGCTTTCCAAAGAGAAACGAATTTCTATTCACAGGATTCGAACCCACATGATAACATTCATATAACGTTATCTAACGTTAAACTACGTTAATAGATTTACGTAAATTAACCTGCAATTCACGTAATTTAAACGTGTTTTAAACGTTGTATTACGTTGATCTAGGTAAAATAACCTGAATAAACCCTTACATCTCAACGTTATATTACGTGTCAAAATCACGTTCAAATAACGTAGTTGTGTTTACTGGGTATGTATGTATGTGTATGTGTACCCTGACCCTATCTCCCAGTCCCATATACTACTATGTATGTATGTGTGTAAGTCTTCACGTGTGTCTGGGAAGAGATGAGTAATGTACATGTGGTCTTGTAAAAGTGCAGGGTTCTAGGGGTTCTTATTCATTTTTTCTTATGCACTAAAACAGGACCTCGAAAAGCGCCTGACTTCTTTAAGCCCTGGCGAGTAGTCATGGCGACCCTTCAGTTCAGGGGTGTTTCAACGCAAAGGGTCGACATGATGATTTTTACGGCATCTACTTTGCCCCCCCCCCCCCTCCCCCAGTCTGATCCTACCCTAACGCCCACCCACCTCGCCTTTCCCCACGTACTTTAACCCCAATACCGCGAGGACCTACAACGACGTCGCAGCGATTAATCCCAACATTTTAATTGACATTTAATTGACCCCAATCACGATAAAACAACACTTAATCAATACAATCAACGCCACACCAACCACGCCAGGACCCCAGGTCCCACACCGGCCCATGTAATACATGTCTGATTACTTTGAAAACCATGCCTGGCACTACACTCTCTTTTTGCAAAGCTAATATCAGACTTGAGCAGCTCATGCATGTGGCGTTGAATTGCTCATTTTGCATTTAAATGAGAGAGGCCGTTATCTGTCACTACTACACATGCATGGCCGCACACATGAGTGTTGGAGGGAAGCTCTGTTGTAGATATGAGGAATGCTCATGATATTCAAGGACATGAGCAGTGGTATCCAGAAGTGGGAAGAGAAGTCGGGAGGCGCGAGTGCCCGGTAATATTGCCTTCAATATGTATCACAAATAAGCTACCTCTGCTACTACATTTGTATACCCTACCATCGTTAATAAGTACCATGACGCTTATAAAGTTAGAGCACTGTGTATCCCTGGAGTTTATACAAGTCAGGCGCTTATTCAAAATATCTTTAATGACGGAAGGGGGTGATAGGCTCGAGGAGTTCTATGTCTATGAATAGCAGTAGTTTAATATTTGCCACAGCTTAAAGATGTTCAAGGGTGGAAGTGACATGGACAATGGCATCCAGAAGTGGGAGCAGTAGTCGGGAGTCGCAGTGCATGGTACTGCCTTCAATATGTATCACAAATAAGCTACCTCTGCTACCATGACGCTTATAAAGTTAGAGCACTGTGTATCCCTGGAGTTTATACAAGTCAGGCGCTTATTCAAAATATTTTTAATGACGGATTCGGAAGAGGGTGATGGGCTCAAAGAATTCTATGTCTATGAACATTTGTAGTCTAATATTTGCCATAGCCTATAGAATGCGTTGTGTTCTTGCAGCCCCCCGCATGTCGGGGGGAGGGGGCTTTAGAACTAATCATCCGTCTAACATAAACTGACATGTAAATAAATGTATATGTGCTGTGTGAGTATGTGCTATAGCTAGGAGGTTTGCTGCACAGTTTTACGGCATCTCCATCAGCCGTCAACCCCCAATACGTCCCCCGGCACCCCCTGCTGTCACGTGACCTGCTGCTCCGTCCTGCCGCCAGGGGGCAGCAGCCTCTCGTCACGCCGCCTGGTGGTGGTGGCGGCAACTACACGACATTCACACTATATGTATAGGGTATTAACCCACTGTACCGCCACCAGACAACGCGTCAATGGTAGCATCAACAGTTGGAGGCGGAGATGGGGTGGGGTAGGGGTGGGAGAGGTGGGGAGGGGTGGGGACGATATGATTGAGGTTTGTGAAGGGAGGGACGAGGGACAGCGTTTATATGGCTGGGGCACCATGCACTGGGGCATGGCCTGTGAAGCAACTGTAATGTATATGGCCGACCGATACCAGGTTTGTATATATATGTGGGCGCGGAGGTGGGGAGTTTCTTTTATGGGAAGCGACAGAAAGGATTATAGAACAAGTACAGGCGAGAAAAGTACAGGAAAGACCATGAAGGGAGAAAGAGGAATGCGGGATGTGGATGTACATTTTGGTACATGCAAGAAGCCAGCAATCTATAGAGACAAGGGGACATGAAGATGACGTCTATGCCTCAGGTATACTTGACGTTAGACTGAATGAGAGATTTTGGGTTGATGAGAGCAGGGGCAATGTTGTGGTAATCCCCGGGGTAATCCCCTTGTCATGGGGAGTCATGCATGCTGACGGACGGGGATGTCTGTGTGTGTGTGGGGGGGGGGGGGGGGGTACTGGGGGCAATAGGATCAGACCAACAGTGACGACGGTGCAGGACAATAAATACACGGCGTCAATGTGGTGGGCAATGTGTGGCGGCCAGGGGCCATACCAGAATGGGCATGGGGATGGGGCGGGGGGGGGGGGGGTTGTCGGGGGTGGTAGAGGTCCCCATCAGGCAGGTTCCAGCCCCCATGGCTGTATACATGGTCGGGACCCGCCGAGCACCACCAGCAGGGCTTTAGCCGCCCGGGCGGGTGTGGAGGGCCGGGGGCAGGGATCAGCTCACCCACCCCACACCTAATCCCCACCAGCCACCAAGCCGACCACCGGATGGGGACCCACACATGCGCAGACAGCCCCAGGATTTGGCGCGCATTTGAGAGACGCTGATAGGAAGGTTGCTATCGGGCGGCGGACGGGCAGTGCTCTTAACCATTTAAGGGCAGCAAAGCGCTTTAATGTGCAATGTCCTTGGTTGCCATGATGCATGAACTCACAGGGCTGCACCCATGCATGTAGTATATCGACCCTTCAGGCTGTATCAACCTCGTAGCGTCGGCATGATGCTTGAATGCAGCCCTGGTGAGTTACTCGCCACCGCTGTATTCATGCATCATGACGACGAAGGGCATACTGCATTGAATGGTTAACTCGCCGCCCGTGATGGGCCGACGGGTTAGGCGGGCAGTAAACATGGTGGTTGGCGGCCTGAGGGGTGGGTGTGTGTGTGGGGGGGGGGAGGGGGAGATAAGCGGCGGTGGTCAGCCCATCATGCGGTCACCTTGACCTTGGGCAGGCACCAAGGTTACACGAGGCCGCTGACCACCTGATTGGTGCCGCGAGATCTCACGCCATTTTACCATGTCACGAGAGTTGCTGAAAAACAACCTCTCATTGAGACATCACCGGGTATACATGTATTATCATCCGTCTCTTATTTGAATTTGACTTCAGATTCTCAACTTGCAATCAATATCTAACCGTCAGAATAGTCTATAAAAGATATGACGGTGTAGGTCTATACGTATAAATGTTCGAAAAGGGGATCTTCTCACGAGGGTGGTTTACAGGTTACAACAAATCCACAGCAGAAGCGACCAGCAGCCACTGACGAGATATGATATTGTTGAAAAAAGGCTGTTTATAACCCCGGGTGTATAAACGGATGTTCATCCATGTGGAAAAAAAGTATACAAAATGTATCAATGAAATCAGTCAGATCTCCTAAGTGGCAATTTTTAAGTCGTCGCGAGGCATTTGAGAGCATTACCACTTATGTATACTTTAGTACGCAGGTGGCCACTGAAATATGGAGAGGTAGCTCAGGGTGTGGTGGCAATATGATCTGTCGGCAGTATAGCACTGACTACCGTATACTCAGTATGGTGCAGGGGGGTCGGGAGGGGGGGGGGGGTCCACGAGGATCCATCAGCCGGGGCAGCAGCAGCAGCAGAGGCAGCAGCATCGGCCGGGTCGGCCGGAGCAGCAGTCGGAGCTGCGTCCGCCGAAAATTCGGTAATGTGGACGGTCCATAGTAGTCAGCCGCGGCGGCAAATTATTTCGCGATAACCCGGCACGATAAGGGAAATTGGATGCGCCGAATGTCAACGATATTGCCGCAGGGAATGAGTGGTCGGGCAGGGAGGGGTGGTGACGGTGGAATAGGGGGTGAGAGTCGAAGTGGGGAGTAGGGGGTGTGGGGTAGGGGCGGGGCAGACAAGCAGCAATAGACGGGGCCACCAGTGGTGACACCTCCGTGTATAATATCTCCTTACAGTTAAATAGATATAGTCTATATTTATACCATAGCTGGTGAGGAGAACAAAGGGAACAATCTGTATAGATATATCACGTACAAACCAAATTACTAAAGGAATAACTTGAACATTGAACATTGAACAGTCACGGTCTATACATGTTGTATTTATGCCTCAAATTGGACCCAGTCAAATGGCTGAGTACACTCATCTCTGACTCGTGACCAACATAATGCATACAGGACTGTGGCTGTTATATGTACAGCACTTACTGCATATCTACATTTACTTGTAAATATATGTACTACATTGTATGCAAATGCAACTAGAGCATATAGAATCTGCGTGTATCACGGGGAATATCATTAGGATATGCCCCTTCATTTCCCTGTGACGTGAGGCATCGATAATGACGTAGTACCATGGTCACGCTGATATGACCTTTGTCTCTCTGCCATGACCTTGAAGTCACCCTAAGGTCAGCCCTTAACTCAGAGCTCCCGTGTTGGACCATCTCCCAAGTTCTATATCTCGTTTCCGCTTGTTTTGCTTTCCTATTGTGAATATAGAGCACTACTGTTGTTACTTGAGTACTAAAAATGCTGTAAAAATGGTACTGATTACCCGCAGATAAGCCTTGAAAAGAGGAATAATCAGTGATTCAAAAAGTTCAAGGATAATAAATGACGATGGCTAGTTTATGAGCGTGTACACAATGATCATTAACACTGCCGAATCTTTATTGTCATCAAGATAGAGAGATGTAGATAAGATGCAGGCACATTAGTTACTGTGGTTTACAGGAAGGTGTATGGACACACCGCGTGTACCTTACATCCCCACAGACAGGCCCACACACCGTGAGGGGGGTGAGGGGGCTCCTGACATACAGAGCACCCTCAGTAAAGTGAGAGTCATTGTCGCTAAAACTACCCTCACCTAAGGGTCAGGCTAACCCTCTAACGGCCGCATACTGCTTTAATGTGCTGTACCCTGTGTCGTCACGATGCTTGGATCAGAATACAGCATGAACTCAACCTATAGTGACCCTTTGTAGTGCATCAGGCCTGGCTGACCGGCTTGGATACTTGAATGCAGAACCGGCGAGTTACTCGCTATAGCTTACACAGAGGAAAGAAACAGCGTCAAAGGGGAGTCCAGGTTGCCTCCAGAATGACTCTCCTTGTTAAGGGAGCGCAGGTCGCCTAAAGGAGCCTAGGTGACTCTCTGGCTGACCGAAGTGAGTCAACTGTTGGAGTCATATGACCCAGAGAGCGATCGGTGGTGTATACATCATTAACCCACTGTTACCCAGTAAGGTCGGCATGGTTATTGAATGCAGCATGCACTGAGTTACTCGCCTGCACTGCATCCATGCATCATGACGGTAGAGGGCAGACCTAAGAGGGCAGAGCTCCTTGAAGGGTTAAACAGCTAATGCGGTAAGGTACAGTAAGGGCCCCCATGCCTGTAGACAGCCGCAGGCCGCGTGTAAATGATACCAAACCCGCTCCTTTAGCAGACGACATTTTGGGGATTGTTTGGCGCGTTCGTCATGTGGGGTATTTGTAGGTACAGATGTACAAATGTCTCTAAAGGCTTGTTGTCACACAATATGGCCGCTTGTGGATAGACGAATTGAACCCCGCGAGCCGTCGTCATCTAGATTTATCCTCCGATAACGATCTAATTCGGCTGCGCATCCATCCATCCCAGAGGTGGCGCTGTGCCGTCATGGCGGGTGTGAGGTTCCTGCACTCTCCGTCCCGAGCCTTAATATCAACGTTAACCCTTTAAAATTACACATACTATGTTATTGTACTGTACCCTCCGGTCGTCGAGATATATGAATGAAGCCTGGCGAGTAACTCCCCAGTGCTGCATTCATACACCATGCCGACCCTATGCTATGGGATTGATACACTCGGTAAGAGTCGCCATGATGCATGAATGCAGCTATGTCAGTAGACTCGCCAGGGCTGCATTGCTGCACCATTCCGACAAAGGGCATATCATATTAAAGCACTATGCACATTAAGGCATTATAGGGCCTTAAAGAGTTAACTAGAATAACGAAATGGAGGTCTGTGTTGGGAGACTATAGGCCCACCACCACAAGTTTAACAGACGACTCTGACATCTGCGCGTCTCGCTGGGCGCGCACAGACTATTGATGGTGGAAAAGTCGTCTGCAGCGACTTCCGTTAACCCTCTAAAGGGAAGATACTGTTTTAATGTCATATATGCACTTTGCCATCATTATGCACTTATATAGTCCTGGTGATTCTACTCGCCAGGCCTTCATTCATGCATCATGGCGACCATTTCTGGAGTGTATGACCCCCGTAGGATCAGTATGATGCATGCATGCAGCCCCGGCGAGATACTCATCATACAGGCTGCGTCATGACGACTAATGGACGCAGTTCATTATAGCAGCATGCGGCCCTTAAAGGGTTAATAGGCGTTCTTTACCCCTTTAGCCGCCAACCTCCCCCCTTCACCCCGGGGTGGCGAGCTTACACTGGGCCCCTCAACCAGTCGGGGTATCGCCTTTCGATGTCGTCCAGATCTAATTTCCTCCAACGATATCAATCTTGTGGACATTTCAGTAGCCAACAAAAAAATCTGGTCCACGCTCGGGGTCTCGGGGGCCATAAAATCGATTGATACACATTTCTGCTCCAATTGGCGTGTTTTGTCCGCCATTGTCCGCGCGCGGCGCGCCGACGTCGGTGGAGCACCATCAATTATCGCCCACCTTGACAGCCATCTTGGAAACCCCGTGGTTCTGCTGTCGGTCCCGAGGTGGCGCCCCGCCGAGATAACTAGGTGTTGAAATCTCGTGGCGCAGGAAGAGTAGCGGGAGCCGCGCCGGGTGTAGTCGGGAGTCGGCGCGGCCACGTCGGGAGCTAATGTCAACTTTAAATGAGGCGATGGGTGATTCATTGACTCTGTCATTGAGTTGACTCCACAGGCACGTACAATCAGCATATACATAAGGCCCCGGTGAATAGCCCGCCGGCGCCCGGCTAAACAAACGCCGCCACCCACCTCCCAGCCTCTCACCTCCCGAACAGCGCCGTGTAGATTAAAACACCATTCCCATTAAAGGGCCACTGTAACGTCCCGGACTACTTTGTACCATTGTGTTAACTTTATCATTCTGCACGTTATAGTATACCTCTAACTGCAGCAGCTTGCATGGTAAGGGTGTAGTGACCGCCGACATAGCATCCACACCATAACAAAGCCTCCACTGCCGCCAGCAGGTCACGTGGTGTATGACGTAGCGTGAGTCAAGCACTGAGGTGGGACAGGTGGACTACAAGCTGTACCCTTATGGCAGCATCCGCTCAACAGCTTTTATTTGTGGGTGGGTGGCGGCGGGGGGGGGGGGGGTGCAGTTCAGTTGCATTCAAGTTGGGTGAAGGGAGAGTAGGGCCCGAAAATTCTCTAAGGTCTATTGTTGGATGTTATAATTTTTCCCTTTTTTTAATAGGTATTCTAAAAAAATTCCTAGCTTAATGCCAAAAATCCCAGCAGCTGATCCATATAATCCCAGGGATGCCAATGAAACGATTTTTGACCCTTATTACGCCCATTACGATTTTAGATATCAAATTACGATTTTGAAGCATCTCTGGGATGTTTTTGTAAGTAAATGCACCATATTGAGGCCTTACCTACTACAATAACACAAAAACGTGACTAAAACTCATTTATGATGAGCAAGATTATAACTCTATCGGATCATTAGAACCTATTCATGCATCATCCTGACCCTTCAGAAATGTTATTCTATTATTACGATTTTTGTTACGATTTCAACCAAAAGTTGTTTTATTTTGGGGCCCATAAATCGTAAGAAATACGATTTTTGGGTGGGGTAACTTAGTATCCCTGTAATCTAAATTATCATATCGAGTATCGGCTACGAACAATATGATAGTAACAAGAAAATATTTTGTATGCCATACAAGGGGGTCTTATACAATGTCATATCATCTGACAATGACCAATGGGGTATTATGATACAATAACATACCTCTACCCTAAAATAAACTTAACCAGGGCCTAATAATGTGTCATATATAGACAGTCATATATAGACCCCAGTGGGCACATAATTCACTCCAATGTTGAATCAATGTTGAATCAACATTGACAACTATTTATCAATGTTGATTCAATGTTCTGTGCCCACTGGGACAGGGTTATGAAATAGATTGATAATGGTCACGTAGAAATTCAGTAGAATTCAATAGTGATCCCCAGCCTCCAAATGTAGGTGACCTTTACATAAAGTATTAAAACACATAGATAGGTACGTCCACATGGGGCTACTTTTGTACTTGGAGGAATGCCAAACTGCGTATCATTGTGTAACTATTGCGATTTTAGGGAGAAATCATAATTATGTTATCTAAAAGATCCGATTAAATGAATCATTCTTTATAGGCATAAAAAAAATGTGAATCAATGTCTTTATAACTATTTTATGTAAATCTATACGGTATTATATTAAAAAATCCATTCATGAAATGCAGTGGGTATTGGTAAATGCACATGTGTATGTTTTGAGAATTGCAGGGGCAATAATTTGATAAAATTCGGGGGACCCCCCCCCCTTTAACATAGGATAGGTGACATGGACCCCCGTGCACCCCCCCCCCCCCCCACAACCCGACTACCTAATCTGGCTACTACCCTGTGACCCATAAATGAGCCCAAATTCACATTGATACAAGAGATTCATACTAGTTGGCAGCCCTGCAGGAGCAGAAAGATAAATCTAATTAGAGGGAGGGAGGCAATATCTCGAATTATTAAGCCTATACTGTACTATACTCAATGTTAGCCTATTACACCTGCCTCTCACACCTGCATGTGCATGACCTCCGTGACGTCACAAGATGGCCAGCGGATTAGACTGGCTGCCTGCCTGTGTGGGTGCAGGGTGCAGCAGGCAGTGGGGCCGTGTGCGGCGGTGGTAGGAGTATCGCTACCCTTATGTACTTCATATTTACAGAATGGCTTAGCTCTGTCTATTGCTTGTGAGAAGAAATAACGTAAAAATCGTGTCACTGGTTCTTTAAACTCCACACAAGTGCGGAACGCCGTCCTCTCCGCCACGCGGCGCCACCTAAACCCACACACTGGTCGGCGTCTCACCAGGGGGCGGGTCGAGCGGCGGGACGTTACGTCTGCCGTACTCTACTCTAATGGTGGATATAGGGGGCGCGACGAGCGGAGATAGGTATATGGGCATTGTGCTGCACCGATTATCTCATGGCAGCTAAGGAGCAGAGTCGTTGATAAGTATTTACCGAGTCTGATGATGTTCCCCCACCCCCTTCCGCCGCCTTCCACGTCCACCCAACACACCCAGTGGTGCCAGTCTACCACCATACCGTATCGAGCGACATGTCTTTAATAGACGCAATACGCGCCCGGCATTGACGTCCATTGAAAGCTGGTCTTGAATAAGTGCCAGTCTGGTATTAGTGTCAGTGTAACACTAGCCGAACCAAATAAGCCCCAGGGTGCGTGTGTATAGGTCAATGCGGTATTAGCGTCTCAATGATACCGCTGAAGTGGATACAATAGCTCATCTTTAGAGCGCCTGGTTTTAAAATGAACGCGTGTTTTGTACAAGTACCAGGATAGGGTATCTAGATTCTTTTTAAAAACTAAAATAGGATTTCGAATAAGCGCCTGTCTTGCATATGTGCCGGGGCGCAATAAAGGAAACGGTAGGCGAGCTTAAGTGGCATACTACTACCGGTAGTATAGAGACGCGCAATGCTGGATGCAATACCTTCCTTAAAATAGCATTCAGTGATCTGACTCACCAGAAACGTGCTCCTTATCCATTGTCATCGGAATCTTGTACACGATTAGATCTGTGTTTTCTATACAGAGACATGGCAACTGGCGCATGGGTGATGTCTGTACGTATTTCTAGATTTCAAAGACAGAAATAATTACATTCCTTACTACCGGTAGTTTGATTTTACCTTCAATTCATCAAGATGGGAAAGTGAGAATTAGCTGTGGGTGGCCGGAGGAGGCTGGGAGGATGGGGTGTGGAAGGAGGGGGAGGAGTTGAACCCTTTAAGGACAACATTGTGCCATTTATTGCCATGATACATGAATGCAGCACTGGCGAGTAACTCGTCAGTGCTGTATTCATGTACCATGCCGACCCTACTGGGTTGATACACTCACGAGTGGTTGGCCTGATGCACCAATGCAGTGCTGGAGAATGACTACAGATATAACCTAGAGGCGTGATGCCGTCCTTAAAGGGTTAACTAGGGTGGAGGGGGAGTCAAGTGGTGAGGTCTGGCGCCACCCTCCCCAGGACAAGCACATAAATACTGAGTGCATTCACCAGCCTTCAACTCTAATTTGTCTTTTATGTTAATCTGACTTTTTAACACCAGGACAGACATAATTAAAATAGCAACATGTGTCTGGTTCTATGTTTACCATGCATAGGGATAAGGTGTTGAATAGGTACTTCACGGTAAAGATACTTTACCAATTTTGGGATTTATGAGTCAGACTAAGGCTCAAGACTAGAACTACTACTGAAAACATACATTATATTACCATTCAAAGCAAGGGCGTGTGGGGCCTAGTATCCAATATCTATACTTAATTGCCCTTGCATATTACAGCAATACAGTACATCTACTGAATACAACCTGTAATACCATGTTTATAAAAAAAGGACGTGAACGACGCATAGCACGTCCTCAGTAAAGGATGTACATGTTCATGTAATATATTGTTTTTTTACTACACCTCCAGCATACTTATAGGCAGCGTACAAATGTAGTGTAGACATTTGCTCTAAACAGATTGCAAAAAAAATGTCGTCAAAATGACGGTGAATCACCGTCAACTTTTGGCAACTTTTGGCACATAACTTTCACCGTTTTTTTAACGGTGACGGTCATCGTCAATTTTACGTAGAATCACTGTTCATTTTATGTAGAATCACCGTCAATTTTACGTTGAATCAACATTAATTTTATGTAGAATCACCATTAACAGATTCAGAGTATTCAAATATACAGAGATTCAGCATTATTGCCAGTGCTATTACAGACTTTGGGAATATTCTATAAGCCTCACAGGGAGTCTGATTTTGGTGACTTTAGTTACTGTAGTATTCATCTAAAAACTTACGGATGAGCCATACTTTGATTTTGTCCTGATCCTATATGCCACACTGGCGATCTGACTTGCATACCAGCCATGGCCTATACAAGAGGTTTTACTCTATAGAATTGGTACAAGGCAGAGTTTCTAGAGGGGGGGATATATGCATTGTATGTTACCACAAAATAGGTGTGTAGATCCAGGCAGCTACTTTCTTATGGATATTATCAAGTGATCATGGTATTTTATCAAACCTATCGCAAGATTGAATTGTTAACTTATCAAACATATAGATTAATTGAAAATTACCATTATTTCAACATGTATACTCCACTTCAAGGGCTCACACTCTCCAGAAAAATCTTCTTACAAACCAGGCCACCTATCTATGACAGGATCCACTATATGTGGCTCCCTCTGGCATTTGACATTAGAAGATGAATTTACGTTGAATCATTGTAATCCAAACCAGGTTAGCATTTAACAAGGATCCACTGTGAAATGGCTGATATTTACAATGCTTCATTGTATTCCAAATAACGGTGAATTTTACAGAGTGAATCTGTAAAAGTACATCTATTTTTTACAGTGCAGACACAGTGCATACCCATGTAAAGTATATCATTCTGTATCATCTTCATATTTAAATTGGATGCTGAGTTATAAGATACATTTGTATATGGTAAAAGAGGGTTGACAAAATTGAGTCTCACATGTTCATAATCATAACTCCTCCTTGACTACTGGTAATCTCCACTGCTCCTCGAAGAGCCAAATAATTATTTTAGGCACCCCGAGCTTCAAAACAGGGCCGACTCCATCAGGATTTTTCATTTTTTATCTTGAATATTCACATTTTCCTTAATCTTGGCACATTTCTGGAAAGAAAGCTCCCACTGACTTCAGTGCCTTGCATGATAGTCTTACTTCATAAAATTGCTTTAAGATAGGAAAGGCCAACAGTTTGTGATATTCCTAGTCACTGAAGGAATCAGTTAGTCATCCTGGTGAGCTGCAAGTCGGTGTAGTGATTCGCAACCCATTCCTGGTACTTTCAACATTAGAAAAAAAAGAAATATAGAGAAGAAAACAGAAACATTTTGTACTAGCAAAGACATTTACAATTAGAAGCAGAACGAAGCTTAGCCTGGGTTTGACATTAAGATATAGTTTGGCACACGTCAGACTGACAGTGTCTGTACACAACTTGACCCCTTCTAGTTACCACGGTGATAAGACGCCTCACCCTAGAGCCAACTGCCCCTCTCCTCCAACACCCTAATACTTCCCTACTTGACGCTGAGGCACATCATCAAAGCCCATAAACCGATAACACACACACTGTCCACGTGGCACCCTGCACGTAGGATCGAGTGGCCATTTCTAATAACAGGGGGAACAGAGAGAAAAAAAGAAGTGAGCGTCAGCCGGGCTCAGGTGAAAGAGTCAGCTGGATCTATCACCTTTGACAAATGTTGGTACATGTATCTCTACATACCTAAATGACTGGTGCTCTGTGATAGCAAACTGTTCCCTATTCAAGACAACAGTATTATTTAAATGGGATTTTCGAGTCCTTCAGTAAGGGGCTAATAATTATATGAATTATAGCTAAATTATAGGTCTACTCCCTCAGTTCATAACTAGGCATATAAAGCTTAACTATCACTAACTATCGGCCATATATAGTATTCATACACTGCTTAGGTCTCACTGCACAAAATCAATGTTCTGGTTTCCATGGCGATTTGTACTAAATCTAGGCTGACTTTTTCTTAATTTTGGGCCTATTGTATATTTTTTTCCATTTCAATTGCTAAAATATGGTATATTTGGCTTAGCTCTCAGGGAATTTTAAGTATTTCAAATATTAGACCCAAGGTATGTGACGTTGATTTTTCCGAGGCCCAACTAGGCATTTAGGGTGGTACCACCATGAGTCAGGAATTGTTGGACCCTGTTTGAAGTGAAAATCGGGCGATGCTGGACTCACATTGACATGAAAGTCAAGCAATGTTGTATCCTCTTTACAGTGAAAGTCACATGAGGGTGCTTTTGGCACCACATGCCAGACACGTAATCTGTCGCGTTGAACCATGATAATGTATCATGTATTAGCTAAACTTTTTCAATACTATTTAGAATAGTCTGACATGCTGCACTCAGCAGTATGTGTAAGCAAGCACAACTTGCAGCATTACTTTACTCATAATAATGTCAAACATGATCAGAACTTGAGCTGAAACTTCCCAGAGGTGGCAGTAAAACCTGAGCTGTAAAGTGGGCAATGAGGCAGTGACAAAAAGTAGGTCTGAGTTCATCCATCAGCTCCACTCTAAGCACGTTAACCCTTTATGGACGGCATAATGCATAAATACATCATGCCATTGGTCTTCATGATGCATGAATGCAGCCCCAGTGAGTAACTCGCCAGGGCTGCATTTGAGCATCATGACGACCCTATGGGGTTGAGACACTCCCGAAGGGTCGGCATAATGCAGCAATGCAGCACCAGCGAGTTACTCGGCGGGGCTGCATTGGTGCATCATGACGACAATTTCTTTTAGCGACATGCTGTCCTTAAGGTGCCAACCAGTAAGGTGTTATCTGGGCGGCGTGACGGTGGTCTTCTCTCTTGTTAATGGCACTGTAACGAAGTGTGTAGCAAACTGTGTCTAGCACAAGTTGGCTGAAAAATGTCCTGAGGATTTATATTAGCTACCTAGCTGCCACTGCCACACTTATGTATACATGTTTTACATAATGCATATTAACTATAGTAAATTCCTGGCTACATAACATGTACTGATAGCAGTGCATTGTATCAAGTACAATTTGTAACTATACATTTCCTCACGGGTTCATTCTCAGCATAGCTCTGTTCATGGACATAACCCAGGTAAATGACCAACGTAGTTGTATACATTTTGTAATAAAGAAACTACCATTGATTTTACATCGTTATCTGATCTCATCTATATCATAATTGGAAATGCTCTGCACTGTAAAATGCTCCGCTTGTTATTTATTATAGCCAAATGAAAAATCTAAACTCAAATAGTTAGCGTACCTACACATTTGAATCTACAATAGATCTAGAGTATAATAAACTGTATATTTACAGTAGATTTTACTGTTTACCTACAATAAACTGTGCACCTACAGTAGAATCTACTGTGCACCTACAAAAATGGCAACCTTTTTTTTAACAGTGTAGGCTTTGATCCGTTTACCCTGTCATCATTGTATTTCATGGATATATTGCTGTATATCCCAGCACGTCATACCACCGTTGCCAACCCCTGCTGGACTGACACTAACCCCCATCCCTCAGCACTGGACACACCCTGGGGTCCTGGGTGCCTCCTGTAGATAGCTACAGCCGCAGTTATCTCCTGGCGGCCTGGGGAGGCATTAAGACGTCAAGGTGCCGGATGAAGTGCACAATTAGCGCACCGTTAGTGGACTGACGTACTTTGTGACGTACTCGGCTTAACCCTTTAAGGGCCGCATAGGGCGTTGATGCATTTAGCACTTTATTGTCATGATACATGGATGCAGCCCTGTCGATTAACTCGCCAGTGCTGTAGTCAAATATCATGCCGACCTTACGGGATCAAATCACTCCCATGGTATCTAGGCTGGACATGTATGATACTGGTAATATGCTAAACTGGCTTTAAACAGATAGCTCCACAGATGTGACGTCAGCAGATGTATAGTCATGGATGTTGTACTACGGTTTAAACATTTTATGCCAGGGGTCGTCACTGTAAATATTGACCTTTTCTGAATGTTGAAAGTTGAGATATTTCTATTTAATAAAGCTACATGATACCACGTGGGTCCAATATTTCTGGGTGGCAGCAATCCCATTCCTGGACAGGCATCACAGATGGTGCAGAGTTCATTGACTTGACAATTAAATACCGTTAACCCTTTAAGGAAAGCACAGTGCTTTAATGTGGTATGTCCCTTGTTGTGGAACTACTTGAACGTAGCGGGCGAGCTACCCACCAGGGCTGCATTTATGAACCAGGAAAACAAAGGACATACTGAATTAAAGCTACATGCGGCCCTTAGGGGGTTAAGCAACATTCTTGTACCCAGCTAATTAGTAAAGATGTGTGGCCTAGAACGGTGTATCTTGTGTTTATATACAAGTGTACACGTTGTTTGTATGACGGTGAGTAATGAGCAAGGTCTCACCCTGCTGGGCCTGTAAGATTAAGGTTATCACCCAAGTAATTAACTAAGGACCTTTTAGAACAGACAGGGAAGGTGGAGTGTGGTCCATTTAAGTGTCAAGCCTAACGGTAGGGGGGGGGGGGGTGATAAATCAACTTTTCTTCGGGGACCGGCTCAAACTATGCATTTGGGTCCAAAAACACGGGAAATCACAAAAATATTTTTTTCGGACCCCCGTGACCCCCCGTACATAGGGTCCGAAGATCGGCCAAATAGTGAGAAAACAGCCAAAATTCAGGCTTTCAGATTGCTTCTAAAATCAAATCATGACTTCATGAAAATGGTCAGAAACCTTCATATGGACCCAAAGAGACCATTTAAAGTCATATTGTTGTGATTATAGAGGTTTTTCCCCCTCTGGGGAGGTGGTTCGTCCTCGGTAAAATACCGATAAATCAGCTATTTTGAAGGCATTTGCTCCCTTACAATCACATCCCTATACTGCCATAAAAGATCCTCAGGACACCTAATCAGGCAGATTAAACCCTTCTAGAGGGTCCCCTCTTTCTGTTAACTCCCCTCTATGACCACCCCCCCCCCTCCCAGCATGCACCAATAGCCATCAGATAACTCTCCCCCCCCCCCCCTTCGCCTCCATATTACCCTATACTGAAATAATGTATTAATATAAGACCTGTCTGATAGTTTGAACCTTTCTTGAGGGCTCCCTGTTCTTGTTAACCACCCCCTTTGACCCCCCTCCACCCCACCCTCACCCCAAACTAATAGCCATGAAATAACCCCCCCCCCCCCTCGCTTCCATGTTACTCAGTACAACCATCAGCCCAACCCTCCCTCCATGTGGCACAGTGCACAGCATTGCCTCTCATGGTATGTATCATGCCTGGGAGTGGGACAGTGGTGTGGTTAAAAGAGCCCCCCCCCCCCCCCCAAAAAAAAATAAATAAAATAAAATAAGAAAGAATGAGTGAGCTGGGTCCTTGAGATCACCCTTGTAGGTGTATCTACTACAGCTGGTAGAGGGCTACTGTACTTCAAGTCAAATTTGGGTTCAATATTTGGTTTAATATCAAGATATGTATTCATCTGTCCTCAAAGTTGATATTAGGTTCTACCAACTTACCCTTTACCCCATATAGGGGATGGCATAGGTCTACCAAGCACCATGCCTATGTTATATTTTCATATATCTGAATATTATAGCAGCACCCTCAGATGTTGCATGTATGCCCGCCTTTGACAAAATCTGATCTTTAGCATTGCAAATGAGGTATCAGGGCTATGTACCCCTCCCCATAATATAATTGCAGGGTTTATTATTGGCTCCAATAATATTTAGGGTTCAGAGTATTTATTTAACACCTCAGAGAATTGAATTAAATAATTATGTCTTGTATTATGTCTAGGATACTAACCATGCAAGGTGTAGACTAAGAGATATGGACACCAGTCCTTATTTGGAGTCATTTGCAGGCTCCCCCCCCCCCTCACCCCTCTACCATCCATCATTCTATGCATTTAACCACTTGGTTAAGGAGGAGAGTCAGGGTTTTTATTTATTGTTGTATCAGGTGATGATAATATTAGATCTCTGCTATAACACCCCTA